>PVJH01004376.1:0-126589 GCA_004026705.1 Nesogale talazaci
GAACACTGAGGCCATCTGCTCCCAGAAAGACTTGCAGCCTCAGAAATCTAATACAGAGCCATCATGAGTCATTGTGTACTAGATGGCAGTGGGTGGGAGCCTAGCAACCAGTCAATTAAGTGTGAGAGCAGAACTTAAATATTTCCAAATGACTAAGGATATTTTAAAATTTAATAGTGGAATTAGCCTAGAACACAACCTCACAGTCTTGCTGCTGCCCTCAGCCCTGCAATTCTCCCCAGCTCTGGGTCTGGTCTGGTCACATGCTTCCTGCTTCTGGGACTGACCTTACTTCTTCCCTGAACACCCACGGTCAAATGGCAGCAAGGAACCAGACTGCTCCAGAGGAAAGCAACCACAAATGTGACAAGAAGGAGAGGCGAGAGCCTAGAAAAGATACCTTTAATGAGGTGATTCCAGGTAGCAGGTCCAGACCACGAATGACATGAAGCCGGTGTGCTGTGCTTTCCAGTTAGGACCATTGGTCCCTGGACATTTGACTGAATTTGGTTTGAAAACATAAGTCAATATGAACCTCCATGGGGTTATCATTCTAAGGGTGATTGTGAACACCATCACTGTGCATAGATTTTACGGGGAGGAAGAATGGAAAAGGAAAAGCACAAACACATTACCAGAGCTGAAGCAGTGATCCAGCACTCGTGCACACGCTGTGCTTGGTGACCATATTATTTGCCACACAGACATGCTATTTTCAGTAAAGCCTTGAAAAGGAGGACACCACGTCCTTTGGGCAAGTATCAGTGGACAATAAAAACATAAATTAGGAATTCTGTATAAGGATCAGAATCAGACAGTTCCAACCTAACCCCCAGGGTCGCCATGAGTCAGAATGGTCTTCCGGGCAATGCATTTGTGCGCAATGATCAGCCAGGGGAATCTGTTTTATTTCAACCTGAAAGTACCCCTGGACCACCATACATGCACCAGATACAAAGATAAGACTGTAGCGGATCTGAAGATACGACAGGTGGAAATGGTACAATTAGAGTTCCTTTCCTTTAGCTTGAGACTTGGATCCTTGCTATAGGAGAAAAGAAAACAAGTGCTCACTGCCCATGAGTCAGTAGTGACTCATAACTACCCCCTGTGTGGTTCTAAGCCTGTAACTATTGATTGGAGTAGAACGTCCAGCTTTCTCCCAAGAAACTTCTGTTGGTTTCAAACTGCCCATCATGTGAATGACAGCCAAACAGGTAGCCACGATAACACCAAGGTCCCTACAAATATGCCAGGTGCTGAGAATGCTGTCATATGCTTCTTCACAAGGGAGGTCTATAGAGAGAAGGTGTTCCCTTCTAGAAGGGAGGGCCTTAATCATCAGCATTCAAGGGGCCCTACAGGCAGGCATGGTCATCAAAGCTCACTGAAAACTACCAGGTAGAAAAAGTCTTGAAAAGTCATACATGAGTGCAAGAATTCACATCAAGATACTTCAATCTTGGATGGGGCAATCACGCTTTGACATTTGCTCTCTGCTCACAGTAGGTTTCTCAAATCCTTAATTCATTGATGATTTGTACCGAAACCTGTGAGTTAACAGTGGGAAAAAAAGAAAGTGACCCAAAAGGTCACTGTCTGCCCAATGCAATTGCTGAATTAATCTCCACGCAACTGGAAAGTGAGGTCCTCGGTCCTGTGAACATGCCATAGATTTCTGGGTGTAAGGTATCAGGGTAACAGATGGCCTTCTGGTGTGAAGACCTTGAGTTTGAGGTGCCTTTGAAATACCTATGATGAATGCTTCTTAAGTAAGGCCAGGGGAGTGATGGGTGCTGTTTAATAGGTAATCAAATTAAAAGCATACATTTATCCCTCCAGGAAAGAATCATCTTTATTTGAATTCGTGATCTTATGTGTGACTTTTCATAAATATTTCGACCTGGTAATTTTCATCACACTATACCAGGCATTCAACACCTTCCTCGCTGTATTAGATCACTTGTTGTTCCCTTGTCCTTGAATTTGTTGGCTTCCCCCTTTCTACCCCTCTTGTCCACCCCCATATCCCTTTCCCTCACTCTCAGACCCATTGTTTTCTCTTCGGGATTGCTTATCCTACCTATCTTATATAGATGGACATTTTTTTAAAGCCAGTAAATAGTTCCAGGTCTGTTTGCTGACCCTTATGAATGAATGTTTTCTATTCAGTTCTGATGAGGTGCCATTCTTTGCCCACCGAGCAAGAAGTCTATTTGGGATTCCTTGGGGACTTTGTTGTTTTGCTCCCCCTTGCTGCTCTGTTGTGTTCCCTTCATGTTTTTCCCAGGTATGTGTTTGTGCTTGCATATTGGGAAGTATGGGTGGTGGTGGTGGTGGTGTCAGACCGGACACAATTCCTGCACTGTGTCTCCAGTGCTGTCTCCCATAGTGCTGTGAGTCAGTGAGGGGATGTTGTGTCTCATGGTGGGGCTGGCTCTACAGTCCTCTCTGTGCATTGGCTACCCTGAGCAGGAAGGTCATCCTGGAAGCTTGGTGGGACAGAGTGTAGACTACACACTCTCTCCTTCCCTCTTAGTTTGCTTCTGGGTGGGATGGCCAGATCCATCACTCTCCCAGGGTTATAGATTCATTACTGTCCTCTATAGCGCATTCTTCAGGGGAGGGGATCAATGTAGTTGGGATATGCACCCCCTCCCCCCTCCCCCCCATAATTCCTCTCTTAGTTCACATTTCCATGCTGGTATGTTGCCTTCTAGGCTTGGCACACTGGAATGAGGTCTAGTGCCTCTCTCCCTTTCCTGTGGTGACATGAACAATAACCTCGTCATGGGTGGGTTAGTGTCCCGTTCTTCCACTAACCCTTGTCTTTTTTGTCTTCCTATTTCCACTCCTTTTTAATTGGTTGTCATATTCTTTGCCTCTTTCTAGCTTCTGATGATCCTGGAGATTCTTGGAGTTCCGTGTTTTATAGACTCATCCCTCCAACCTCTTCTCTTTTCACTTACCTGCCTTGTCTCTGTGTTTGTGTTCCCTGTGTCTTTACTCTACACAGAACAACTCTCCGGGCCTTAGAACCCACCCCTATTCCAGTATAATGGCTCATGTCTTGTGATAACATCTTCAAAGGCCTGAGGTCCCAATATGGTCTCATAACAGAAAGTCAGAACTTCGATACACCTTTTGGTGGACACAGTCCAATATAGGTGAGAGGAAACATATTTTACATTCTGAACATTTTTATATACGGAGACTGCACACACCTCTGCCTGTCATATCACTTCTCCAACGCTGAGCTATGACTCAGGCAAACAAAGCATAATAAGTTACTGATTTGGAAAACTAGCCAAGATCAAACCTTATCATCAATGCCATATGAATGAACAGTAAGCTTTCCCAGTCAAGGCCAATGTCCGATGCGTTTGTTCTTTTCAGAGTGTGAGCAGGCAGCTGAAGGAAAGGCAAAGGCATTCTAAGTCAGCAGCCTCCAGGTCATCTATCAGGAAATACCTTCCCTACCTTCAGCGCCTGCCATAGAGTCTCAAAACTGTGTTCTCAGTCACCTCTGACTCATTTGGGGCTTTCAGGAATGCCCCAGGCTTGTATGAGCCACCCATGCATAGATTATTGAACATTTTCCTTTGAAACCTAAGAGAAGTGACAGAGGAGAGAGGGAAAGTGGTCCTTCCTCCCGTTTCCTGCTGGTTTGACCTTTTTCTACGCTGATAAGGCCACATTCCTTCATAAGCACAGCAGACAGACACATCCTGTGCAGATGGCCAACTACTCCTACATCTTTGTGTTCTCAACACACTTTCCTTTTGGGAGCCCTTCTCCAAAGGGGAAACCCCTGCCCCCAAAACACACACACACACACACACACACATTCCTAGCCATAATGGTTCAAAGAACCAGAAATGGAAAAATGTCCTGCCTGGTTGGAGTTCACTCTTATGTTGGTGGAATCGGAAAGGAGCTGGAGAGAGTGGGGGAGAGAGGGAAGGAGACATTTCTAAATGCCTGGCTTTGCTGGCTCTTTCATCTCCTTAGGGGACGCATCACCCTTAAACCAAGAACTCAGGCACTGGGTCTTGAATGGCTTTTGGACACTTCTCAGCACCTGTCAATGAGGACTCATTTTTATCACGATCCACAGGCATGTTGAGGTCTGCAAATACATTTGCAAGACTGCCTGTAGCAAATAGAAAGTTTTGGGTTTTTTTTTTCAAAGTCCTCACATTAAGGGAGACGAGGAGATGGCAATTCTTTCCAGACTGAGAAAGAAACCGTGCCATTTCTGAAGCAACTACGGCTAGTCTCTTAGTGGAATCTCCCCTCTATTGCCCAGCTGCCCTTCATAGGGCTCTACTGTTTTCCTATGAAATTTAAGAAAATAGGGTCCCCCCAGCCTCTGAAAGTGAACCCTAGTACTGAATCCTATGCTACTCATTGGAAAATATTTAAAGCTATTTTTTTTTTGCAACCTTGAAATCCTTGAATTGGAGGGCCAGGGGAATTGTTTATAAGCAGATACGCACATGGTGGTAGATGACATTATTTGGCTTAAAAAAGAGAAAGAAAGAAAGGCTTCCTGCAATCTGGGCCCTGAAATAGTATTTGTAAATGATGTATTTGTGTGGGAAGGAACAATTTCCTGTAAATCAATGTACCTTACTTTAGATTTCAGTTGAAGAAAAAATCCTGTCCTTGGAAAACAAATGACATACAAATTGCTTATGATCTTCCTAGAAAAGGCCATATAGATGTTATTTAGGGTGATTTATCTGGACCTTCATTCCTTTCTCATTGGAAACATGTACTTCTCACTAATGTTCCAATTGAGCTAAAACAGCAGAATCAGTACGGGATACCTGTGTTGATAATAAACAGACATAGGCTGATTCTTTGGACATTTTTTTATTGTAGGATGCACCCTAATCAACAAATGCTTTCAACGATGGCAGTGCCATGCAATGGCCTTTGGTTTTTCCCATTTCCGAACCACTCTGAGCTATTCAGTGATTACCAAGAAGAAAAATAAACAGGGGCAGCTTCCGATGATGAAGGACAAAGAGAGTCGGCTCATCCGTACCATCAGCCTTCCCATCTCAGCCATGATCTCACCGACAGGGAGCCGACACCACTCTGGGTTGCCTTAGGGGTATTGACATAGTAGACTTTGGGGGGAGTCCCCTTGCCAAGGCCCTTGTAAAATTCATGTGAGATTTTGGGCTTCTTGTCACAGAAAATATGAGCAGAGGTATTATCTTACCTAATGGGTATTATTCTCCTGAAACTCAAGTTCTTCCCTAAGGAGACCATGATTGTTTCCTGTCTCTTGGGAATATTTGCATCAGCTGAGAGGAGCTTGAATGGAGCATTTGATTTTGGCCTAGCTGGTCATATCCTAAGAGCTCCAGGGAGGAACGGTGGGGATCCTGAAATCAGTGTTTAAACATGCTGTGGCGTTGACTGTGACTCATAAGAACCTTGTTTGTGTCTGAACAGAACTGGGCACCACTGGGTAGTAAGTGGTTGGTTTAATGGAAATAGGTGTCAGGCCTTTCTTCTGCATGCTCTCTCCGGGGACTAAACATCTAGACATTCTCTTCTGTCAGTCAAACGTGTCAACCTGTGGAACCCCAAGGGAAATGATGTTTTTCATTAGCTAGTAGATAAAAGGGCAATATCAGAAGCAAGACTAGGGAGCTAGTCTTGCATTTCGTATATCCATTGTCCAGAAGCACTGCCTAAAGATGTCTTCTCTTGAGAATTTTCAGGACCTAGAAAACATCTTTCTTCTGCCTTTCAATCTCTTTCTCCAGTAATGTAAATACACCGACAATCGGTGCTGGGTTCTGAAACAGGTTTCTTGAATACCATACTCTGAGTCAAAGGGTCCTACTTAATGCATGTTTATCTGACATTTGTCCGGTTATTTTATTTGGTCCTTTGCCGTGGTTATGATTGGGTGTTAACTTGGATAGAACATTGTGTTCGTCTGGGTTGACTAGAGAAACAAATCCAGGGCTACTCATGTATGTGTGTAAGAGAGAGCTTTATATCAAAGAGCAATAGTATACCGAGAGAACAGCCAAGCCCAGTCCAGATCAAAGCCGTTAAGTCTGACAGTAGTTCATGAAGTCCTCTTTAGACTCATGCAGCTCATGCAATGATGCCAAATGCAGGAAGATCACAGGCCAGTGGGGGGTCCAGTGATGGTGAAAACTTCTCAGTCCTGGTTTGAGTCTCCACGTGGCTCCTCCAGTTCCAGGACTCTGGCTGCCATCAGCATAGCCCCATCTGGCTTGTCAACAGAATATCTCAAAGGGAGAGTGTGTGTCCTGCCTCCAGAAAGGAAGGCCAGAGTTCCCAGAATCCTCAGGGGAAGGCCATGTCCACAAAGAGGCCCCTATTGGCTATGACCTGATTGACAGACTCGGCTTCACTCCCTTCATTCAAGTTGAAAGGAGATTATGTAACTGCCACAACCACA
Organism: Nesogale talazaci; assembly: GCA_004026705.1. Taxonomy (NCBI): domain Eukaryota; kingdom Metazoa; phylum Chordata; class Mammalia; order Afrosoricida; family Tenrecidae; genus Nesogale; species Nesogale talazaci. The sequence continues at coordinate 6,458 of PVJH01004376.1, forward strand.
ATTTTCAGTGAGCCGCCCATAAGTTGACAGGCATTTTCCAGGACAGTGTGGGCTACTTCTAGCATACATGGGCATTGTGGCATCCCTTCTTAAGGTTTTTTGCTGGAGGAAGGTCCTGATTCTGGCCTGATTTCATCAGATCTCTGGTGTTTTGGGATTTGAGTTAGCAACAGGTCCTATTGCTGCTAGCTATGGGGATCTGTAGCCTCTGCAATCTGTGAGCTAGCAGCTTGCCACGTGACCTGCCAATCTTGAAGTTAGCTGTCCTGCAGCTACAAGAGTCAAGAGGAGCAGTCTGCCTGACATCTGAGCTACCTCCTCGCAACTTGCCAGCCTCTGCCACGATGCACAGGATTTCCTTGAGATAAATATCTTTCTCTCTTTGTCTCTTCATATAAGCTTCACTGATTTTTAGTCTCTAGACAACTCAGCCTAGGATCGTCTGAATTTTTTGCCTCCAACAAAGTAATTGCAGTATTTTCTGCTTCATATAATTTCAAAGGAGACTTAGAAAAAAATGAATGTGACAGGTTATATGAAATATGTTATCTTCTCGTATAAAATATAAATGCAATAAACTTACAGCCTTATTATTTTCAGTAGCGGAAATGCCACAATAAACACCACTGTAATCACACTGTCATACAACTCACGGTGACCCTATAAGACAAAGTGGAAGTTGTCCATGGGGTTTCTGAAGCTAGCACTCTTGACAGAAGCAGATTGCTTCATCCTTCTTCTGTGGGGTAAGTGGTGGGTTCAAACCGTTGATGTCTCATTTAGCAGCTCAATGCTTAACCTGAAGCACCACCAAGGCTCCTTAGCACAATGGCAGTGGCTTGTAATTTTAGTGCATCTAGTTTATAAAGTATGTTTTAAAATACATTTATTCATTTGATCTTTATAAAAATTACTCGACAGTGTATCAGGTAGATGCTATTTCCTCTGCTTTATAAATAAAGAAATAAGCATTAGGAAAGTTAAAAGATTTATTTTATGTCATCGAGATGACTACAAGAGACTTAGTGGTTTTGTCTTGGGCTGCTAACCCTAAAAACTGTCTGCTTCTGAGAACATTTAGTCTCAGACACTCGGGAGCAGTTCTACACTGTCCTATGGTTTGGTCTCTGTGAGTGAGAATCAACTTCATGGTAGAGAATTTGGTTTGGGGGATGTTTAAGATTGTATGCCAATTTGCTGACTAGACCATGATACTTGGTGGTTTGACCATTAGGTTGTCACTTATCTCAAGCAATATCACTGTCACCTAGTCAATTTTGACTTGCACAGACCCTAAAGGGCAGGGCAAAACTGCTCCCTGTGGGTTTCCAAGGTTGAAAATCTTTGTAGGAAGAGAAGGTCTCCTGCTTTTTCACAGTTGCAAAATAATGTAATCACCTTCATGATGATGTACTATGACTACCATCATGATAAACTCTCCTCTGAGCAGCTTGTATCACATATACTAATATGTCTGGACATTCTGGCAAAGGACTCTGGCTGTTGACTGACCCTGAATTCTGTATCCTGCTTGTCAGCATCTGCCCTCTGCTTCCTAGAACTTGAGCCAGAAGTCTGTCTTCTTCTCTGTTGCTTTGAGTTTGTAGGTCAGAAACTCCATCAATCAGAAGAAGCTTGCAACCTGATAGGTGACTTGGGATCCTGCGTTGTAATAGCCTCTTCTTTACACACACACACACACACACACACACACACACACATGTTTTACTGTTTTTTCCGTCTCTTAAAAACTCATGACAGGTTCAGAGTCTAGAACAAAAAATTTAAACCCAGGACTTTTAACTGTCAATAATCTTTCATTTCTCTTGGATGTAATTTTGGTCAGATAATTAAATTTGTCTGTACTTCTTAAGCCAGTCAGGGGAAAATTAAATATTCTGATTTCACATATTACAATTTTAGTGCAGAAATGAGACGGTGACGAGTCTGTTGAGCTGTGGGTCTAAATTTGAAAGATTTGACAGCATGATAAAAGTCAACCTTGGCATTGTCTCCTCATAAATAAACTGACTTAATAGACAGTTTGGAAGTTTTCCTTTCCAAATTTATAATGGAAATACATATTAAAACCCAACTATTTAGTCTGTGCAGAAATTACTGGATTTCTTTTCAGTTCACCTTTTAGATGTTTCTCAGAGTCTCTTTGTACAAGGTACCTCCACTTCTCTGTACCCTCAATAATTTGGCCTAAGGGTAGACCCTTAATGGAGTCAATCCCAATCTCTTACCTGGGGATGATGAGCAGAAGGAAGACTCGATCTTCTTCAATGAAGAGACTTTTTTATGATTAATTTCTGGGACCATGTTGCCTAGCACAAGGGTTCAAAGACACACACACACACAGACATAAAAGACAGTCTCTGAGGAAGGTAAATTTCAAGTTGACCCTGAGGAGAAGAGATAAACAGAATTTAGACAGATTTCCAAATTTTATTTTTAGTACCTTCTTAGATTTGTGATGCCCCTGCCCTTCATTTCTGCAATAAAGCCCCAAGTCCTTCCTAGTATATAGACCTGAATTCAATGTGCCTCGGATCACTTTTAAATTCAACTGCACTAATTGTTCTATGTAAGTATTTTCACAAACAGAGGGTTTTATGTTCAACTCTAACCCATGCCATGTGTTATAAGCACAGTGAAGTATTGATGTAATTATGCGGAGAATATAGTGGAAATTAAAAGGAGGAGATGTGGTTTGGTGGTTAGACTGGCAGGCTAAATGTTAGGAGTTTTGCCTCTGTTTTGCATGAAGCTGTTGACTCTGGGACACGTACAGTCTTTTGTTCTCCAGGGGGTACACCAAATCTCAAGAGATGAGGACCTGTCTCCACGCAGATCATAGCATTTGACATTTGAAACTCCACCAGTAGTAGAGAGTGCCCTTAAGAAGTCATAAATGACACTAATTTTTCTGGTTGTTCCCTGAATCAGAGACTAACAAGCCATGCCCCGTGGGTGGCTAATTTCCATTATGAGAATTATAGCCTACTTTTATAGATTATGACATAGGTACCAGGTTGGCACAGAGGAAAATTGATATGAGACTGATTTCCTCCCCTATGCACTGGAATAAAGACAAGTGCCCTTAACCCAACAACTTTTGTCTGCTTCCCTACAGCAATCACCTATCTTCTGAATTGATGATATGGTAGTACTCTTTAGTTTAAGCTCCTCTGGACTTCCAAGAAGGTCCCCAGTGAGATGGGTTGTCACAGTGGATGTCACAATGAGGTCAAGCATAGGAACTATGATGAGGGTGGCACAGGACTGGGCAGTATTTCCTTATGTTGTGCATGGGTCGCTATGGGTCAGAACTTAATAGTACTGAAGAGGTTTCCTGTTAGCATTGTGTGCCTCAAAATTTCTTGGTTGTCCTAATATTCATCCCTAACAGGATGTCCTAAATTGTAGACTTAATAAGTGAGTTCAATAATGTTATACAAAAAATATGCATCTCATTTCTCTATGTTAACACTGAACACACAAAAACCAAAATTAAAGTAGCTATCCATTAAAATGAAATCAAAGAGGATAAATTGCATATCCTAAAACTACAAAGAACTGATGAAAGAAATCAAAGAAGACCTAAATACATATAGAGGCATAGATTATGTATGGGTTGAAAGATTCAGCATGGTAAAGAGGTCAATTCTCCCAAATTGATCTATTAGTTTGATGTAATTCCTCCTCAAATCTCAGCACAGTATTTTAAAAGATATAAGCAAGATTCTTCTAATATTTATGTGGCAAGGTGTTTTGCTGTCGACAATAGAACAAAATGTTGTTGAATGCTATTATCTTTAGTTGTTTGGTATGTTTCTAGTATTGAAACTACCTGACAATGAATTCAAAAGAGTGATATTTAGATACCTTCAATAGAGCGAGAGAAAGATTTAAAAAGCTACATACAAAAGCAGGGAAGGGAAATACCACAAGAACAAAGTGACAACATAAATGAACAAAATTAGACGCATACAAAAAACAGCAAAAAGAATCCAGTGATTTATACTAACACTTCAGAAATAGATATTATACGGAAAGATCAAAAGAAGAGAATTGAGTCAATGGAAGATTTAATTAGGGAACTTGAAGAGAAATCTCTTAAAATTAACTTACTAGAGAAACAGCAAGAAAAAAATAACAAAAGAAGAAAATGAAGAAAGCCTAAGTGTCATGTGGTGTACCATCTCAGTTTATAGATGATCAGAATTCTGGAACAGAAAGATAAAGAGAAAGGGAGGAAATAAATAAAAGCTAAAAATGTTCAAGAGCTGTTGGAAGAAAATTTTCTTAATTATCTTGAAAAAAGGGGGAGATATGTATTTAAGAAATTGAATGAACCCTGGACAGGGTTTAATACTGACTGTAAATGGCCAATGAAATAAGGGAACAGGAAAGCACCAATGTCCACACCCCTGAAGCTTTAAGAACTGAACGTTGTCCTGCTATCACTATCAACTGCTCTGGAAAGAATCCTATTAGAATATCCTGCATACATTGGAAGAAAAATGTGGAACAAAAATCAAAATCATGAAAGAGAACAGACTTTCTGGTCAGATAGAGACCGGTGGAACTTCCATGACTCTGACCCTTAGCCACTCCTCAGGTTCCACACTTTCCCAATGACAAAGTTCAAAGGATTCCGAAAGAATGAAGAATGGATCAGGAAACACAGGAAAGAAAGATGATAAGTACTAGAACATTGAGGGGATTGCACTGAATAAAACAAAAGAAGATGTGTATGACTTATTGAATAAAACACCAATGACGTGCTCTGTAAACCTTTGCTCAGTTCACAAGAACAATGATTTTTAATAAAAGCTATTAGCAGGAATGTCACGGCAGGCAAACTCCTTGTGATCTGTCATTTCCCAGCTCTGTGACCTTGAGAATATTGCTTACGCTTGGTTAGTATCCGGTGGAATAAGAGCATATAACAGAACCGAGCTCCCTACTTCTTAAGAGATAGGTCAAAAACAAAAAGCTAAGTCAGGGTCATGGGTGTCTATGGGAACCCTGGGTGCTCCCTGAGTTCAAGATCCTCACTTGAAATCGGGTTTACTCAAAGTGTGTGCTTATTTCTGTGGCTATTTTGCTCCTTTTATAATTCAGGTACTTAGATATGAAACTCAATTCAAGTGATAAAGCCCTGTTTCAGAACAGAATCACATCCACGGCTGTAAAGACTAGGATACCAACACAATTGGTATCCAACACAATCTCCCACTTGGGGAGAACACAATTTATTCCATAACATCAATCTTGGGCAGCATGTGACTTACTTACATTTTCACGAGTAGAGGCCATGCTAGTGACCGCAGTCCTGCTTAAACCCTTAATGGGAATAAGCAGCCAGATGCCCAGAGATGAGACCGCTGAAGGAAATTCCTGCTTGGACATCACTTCCCTAGAGTTATGACCTAGGTGTTGAAATGAGATACCTCAAGGTCAGCAGTTCAAGACCAATGCTTTACCCACCCTCCCCGAAAGAGAAAGATGAGGCATTCTACTATCATAAAGATTTATGGAGTCAGAATTCCCAAAGAGCAGTTCTACTCTGAGTTAGAATCAACTGGTTTTTTGGATCACCTGTGAAGATCGATCTGCAATCACTGGCCTATTAAAGAAATAAGTTGAGACATCTGCCAGCAAGGCTTGTTAGGAGGCTAAATGACAAAAGATAATACCTCTTCTATGGGATTATGGGCTCTTAAGACCTTCATCTGAACGCTGGTGGTAAAATGGTTAAAGCACTTGACTGCTAACCGAAAGGCTGATGGTTTGAACCCTTTATCTAATCTGAGGGAGAAAGATACGGCAGTCTACTGCCGTAAAGATTTGCAGCCTTGGAAGTCTTTTCAAGGCAGTTCTACTTTATACTACAGAGTCACCATGAGACAAAACGGACTCGTTGCCAATGAGTTTAACATTTTGGTGGGAAGCAGGGGTGAGGTTAGTCTATTGTAATGTCCCAACTCTAGCATTTGTAAAGGTGCTCCATGTAGCTTACATTCTTAAAGATTTCTTCTCATATGTTGTGGCAAGAGTTCCTGGTAAAGGAGATGCTGATAATCTGTTAGGCAATAAGTGGGTAACATGCGGAAAGTGTTTGGCTGGGAGCTGAGAGTGTCCCAGGTGCCTTTCTGATGGAAGGGGAAGTCATGATTGGAAACTAAGAAACCAATAGCTGACACTAGCTCCATCAATGGTTCATATATAACTTGAGAGGTGTCTTAGTTCTTGTTTTTTGATCCTCAAATGCATGGAAGGAATCAATCTATCCACACTGGAGAATGGGTTTAGAAATGGCATTTTAAAAATGGGTGTATTTTGGGTAGACCTGACAGCCACCAATTCTAGTCACTGATCTTAGTTCCAAATTCCAGGACTAAAGTGGAGACTTATTTGGCCTGGGTATATCTCACTATATATCCCTATACCACTCGAAATCTTTCTCTAACCAAACTGCCTGTTCAGTCCTGGAATACCCCTGGAAACAACTTCTCAAATCTTCAAGTCTAATATATAACTCTCTGGATCGGATCCTCCAGATCTTTGGGATGTGTTCTTTATTATACACTGCACAAAAATTCCCCTGACTTAGTTCCATGGTGCTTCCATTTCAGCAATACCACAGGAAGTAGCTGGCAAGAGCAGATATTTATTTACTCACAGTTCTGCTCCCTAGATGTCTGGATTTAGGATGTGACATTAGGAGATGTCCCCTCTTGCCAATAGCCTCTGGAGTTCCTAGGAAATCTTAGGAGTTCCTTGGCATCTGTCTTCTCTTCCATCTGTCTTTGTATTTACTATTCTGGTTTCATAACTCACAAGGGATGATACTTGGTACCCATCTTACTCTGGTATTGCCTATTAACATAACAAAAGACTTATTTATAATCAGGGTCATAATTACAAGTACAAGGCTTTGGATTTCTATGCATATTTTAGGGGTGGGGAGATAGAATTCAGTTTATTACAGTACTTATGTCATAGCATACTACAGTGATAAGGTCAACTGTTAGCCCGTGAACGGAAAGGGTAAAAATCTTGGATATGTCCACAGTTTCCTACAGGTGAGCTCTTACCACACAATACTGTGCTTAAAATTCCAATGCCATTTTCCTCAGGAGCTTAATATATGTCTTGGGGATTAAGTCAACATAACTCTCTAAGACCTGCCCTTTCATATCAAAGGGATAAAGACCAAGAGTGTTCCCTTCCAATTTCAGTGTTAGCTTTTCTTTTTCTGGGTCAAGGGTTTTCCTTTGGTCTAAGAAACTCAAACCCAACGTCATGGTCACAGTCTCACTCTCCTGACCAAGCTACGCACACTGTCGCTTGGGCCCAAGATTAATCACGTTGGTAGGAAGTTGGCTGTGATCTGAAACGTTAGTGAATACAGGAATTGTGTCCCATCCACCTGGCCTTTTTACTGTAGGATTAATGTGTTGAAATAGGGCTGGAGATCGTGTAACAAAGATTGGATTTGACATAAACACCTTAATGTATTTCTTCCTTGGAGGCTTTAATAGACTAGGTATTCTGTTGCGCCTCTGTTTTCATTCCATGTCAGTAACAGAGGTAAAGAATTAAATGGGTTCCCAGTGACACTTCAAGACCTCAGCTAATTCTCACCTTCATCTCCATACTTCCATCAAATGACTGGATCACGTATCATGGCAGTGGCCCCGTGCCATATTTTTGTGACATTTTCTGATTGTAAGTACTTAAATTCTGGAAGGTTCTTCAAACTTTCTCTTCAGGTTGGTTTGTAAATGCCCTGTTAGCTGTGGAGCAGTCCTGGAGGCTGTATAAGAAACACATCCTTTGACTATGTAGAATGCCATCCTTTAGGGAGGGAATGTCTAAAAATGCACAGTCTTTTATGTTCTGGGGGACACCTGCTTTTGAAAGCTGATCCTAGTCTTTCCTCTGGGACTTATCCCTCCAGTGTTGATGAGGTCCATATTGAGATGAGTCAGAGAAAACATACATACTCTTCTAGACTACCTCGTCCTCTCCCTTGCTTGAAACTTCTATACACTGAGATACATGTTGGCACATCAGCAAGCATCCTCTCTGCTCTTGGGGAGCTTGCAGTTTATTGAAAGCGTTAGGCAGACTAGCCAGCAAACAGAGAAGCACGTTTGTGGTGAATAGTCTAGAAATATAGGAGAGAGAATGGAGCAGGACAGAAAGAAGGAAGATCATGCTTTGTGATGGCGATGATTTTTACAATGAGACCTAGAGACTGCAAAGAAGTCAGATGTCCACTGGAAATGAAAGTAACAGGGCATCTCCTATGCTTATCTCCTATAAGCAATGGTCTATGATCTGATTTGTGATTTGAGCTATGCTTTAAAATATGGAAACAGCTATGTTAGTGAGGATGTGGAGAGATTGGAAACTTTACTCCTTCCTGTTAGGAATAAGAAATGATACAATTGCTGTGAAAATAAGTTTTGCTCTATCTATCATCTCTCTATCTAATAACTTGAAAGTCATGATACAAATGGATCCATGCCCACCAATGTCCGCTGTAGCACCACAACCCCAAAGTGGAAACAATTGGAATGTCCATCAACAGTTACAATGGTTGAAGGGGCAAACACCATATGGTACACCTGCCATGGAATATCCTCAAGGGCAAGAAGAAAGAAAACTCTGATATATGATAAAACATACATGAACCATAAACACAGTTTGCTACATGAAGTAAGTCTATCCCCAAGAGTCAACTATGTGATAGGTAGGTCTGTTATGCTAACATGGCAGATGAACATGTGAGATTATTTGAAGGGCAGACATAGAAAAGGCTCCATGAGCCTTGTCTTTCTCTCTCTTCATCTTGGATCTTCAGACCAGCATTTAGCTTTGCTTGTTCTGTGCCTCCATTTGTAAGCTACACTAGCAGTGGGACACCTAATCCATGGACTAGTGTCACTATAATGAAGGTTCCTTGAAGCCCTGCTTTGCCATGCTCATGGGATATACATTTTTTGAGCTGGGGACTGTAGGACCCTCTCACCTGGCTGACTCTTGGTGACCTAAGTTTCTGTTTGCTGCTTGTGGCTGGATAGCCTGAATAGCTCTACAGAGAACTACCCTGCGGTCATCAAGATTTGAAGGCCTGCCAGTGTAATGGCTGTCTCACAGAAGTGAGTTGCACGGAGTCATTTCTACTGCTTTATAGATTATTTATTTCTTATATTATCTCTCTCTATATATATAATTTTTAGTGTCCTGGTTTTGTTTCTCTAGAGAATCCTGTCCAGCACACATCGTATGTTCTCCCTTATATGAATTACCCATAATAGACAAATCCATAGGTATCAAATTCTATCAGGGATTAGAAGTAAGACTGAAGTTTGAGGAGCATGGTTTAGGAAGCTTTTCTGTGTCTGTTTATGGTAATGGGAAACTTGACAACCAACGTTGCGCGGTGTGATTGATAAGGGGCATTATTAAATGGCACATGTGAAAAATGTTGAATTCTCAAACGATGTCACTTGCATGTATTTCACAACATTTTTTAAGATGAGGTTAAGGAGAAACAAACAAGCAAAACTCCTTTTACTCTAGCGACTGGTGGAGGATGAACGGGAAGAAGACGAGGGACTGAACTGCAGTGCAAAGAGACCAGTTGTCGAAGTTGTCCTGAAGAAAAGTGTTGGGGAGGGTATGTTGGCAGAGATGGAGGAAAGTGGCAATGTTGGATTGGCTATAAAGTCTGTAGGCCTGGAAGGAACTAGGGTAAAGTCACCAGACATCCCGCTTTTAACAATTGGTCCGTGTCCCGCGGCGTTTTATAATTAAATAAATATATAGCAATACTATTTTTGCATTCCGTGAACATTTTTGTTACTCCATATAGACCAAGGTTTTAATCAAGAACCCCCCACCCCCACTCCAGTCAATGGTGTCCTGCTTAAAATCTGATCACTTAAAACTCGTGATGAAGTGAATTTTCTTCATGGGGCTCTTCTACCCAAGTCTCTGTACATCCCACCTAAAGACTGCAAATCAGGTGTGTGGAATACAAATAGGAGAGGAGACTGGTGGGTTTCATGACCATCTCCCTCATTATCAGTGTGATGATCTTCAAAGCCTCAGCGGAAGAGCGAATGGCAGAGCATGTTCAAAGTCTGGGTGGGAAGTGGCAGAGGCAACAGAAACTGTAAGAGGAAGTTTCAGAGGAGCCACAACTGAGGCTTCTGGGGAACGTTCTCCTCCTCTGAGCCCACACTAGGGAACTGTGGGCCAGAATGAGGGACGGACTGACAGACAGCTCCACTGATGAGGGCCTGTGGTCCTCTGGCACTGGGGAATGATTGATGAGGGAGAGACTGGAGAGACCATTGCAGCCACATGCTGGCCGAACAGAGATGAAGCACTCTGTTGGAGAGCTGTCAGCAAGCCTTCACTCTCCGTTCTCAGTACTCAGGGCTGGGGCAATCCTTCAGCCACGGCCAAAGAGTCTTCATGTAAATGTTTCTCTTCTCTAAATGTGTCTAAATGATGGTGACACCAACTTAGTTAGACAAAATAAAAATATTGCCCCCAAAAGAACAACAACAAGCACAGGTTGTTCAGTTTTTCCATGGTGGGGGAGGGGGAGCGGGGGAAGGAGCCCTGCAAATATTGACCTATCATTTCATACTGTGATCTCAGGTTGCTTCTAAACTTAAGGAGTCATTGGAAGGCATGGCTGTGTACTGGTAATTTCAGGCGTTTAGAAAGCATGGGTTTGACAGTGGGGAAAGAATTATAGCAGAATCAACTCCCTGCAAAATGCGGAGAGTACAATTAGCTGTGGCATCCCTCTTGGAGTCAGATACACAGTGGGCAGTGGGGCATTGGCTCAGCGATTTGCATGGACAAACGCTATAGGGGCTGCATAATTCTATCCATGTCCATTTCGCTCCCAGGCAGGCTTCTGTCGCTCATCACCTTCTCCCCATCCCTGCCCCCTGACCTTTCTTTCCCCAAGAACCAAAGTGAAAAATAAATATTTGTAGCCAAAGTGTATGTAGAATGGCGAGCAAGGAATTAATACTGGTGGTGACAGCATGGAAGAGCAGCATTTTTAAAGGAAATACTTTCATTTTTCAAGAAGACAGGTTCATTGTGCTTTCCATTTCGTGGAAAGAGAGTGTTCTCTCCTCGGCTTCTCTCTCTCGCCCTTCTCGCCCTCTCTCTTTCTTCACCCAACTGTGCTTAGTCTCTAGTTGTACTCACAAGGGCTACCATTTTCTTCCACACACTGGAAGCTCTCCCTCAAAAAAAAAGTGGTTGGGAAGGTCACACTGAGTTGTTGTTGTCTGTAGACATCATTGAGTGGGTTCTATCTGAGAGTGACCCTGTGCACAACAGGGTGAAATACGGGTGCTCCCGCACCATCCTCCCCTTTGCTCTTGTGTTTGACCCAATTGTTGGAGCCATTGTGCCAACCCATCTCTTTGCGGCCACTCCTCTACTGCACCAAGCACGATGTCCTTCTCCAGGGAATAGTCTCTCTTGACTTAGTCTAAAGCACGTGAGACTAAATCTTGCCGTTCTTGTTTCTAAGGAGCATTCTGGCTGAACTTCTTCCAAGACAGATTTGTTCATTCTTTTGGCAACACATGATATTTTTAGTATTCTTTACCAGCACTATAATTCAAATGCAAGGATTCTTTTTTTTTTTTTTTGGGCATCACTGCCTTCTGGTGATCGTGGGAGCTACCCAGTGCTGCTCCTGAGAGCCGCCGCTGGATTTGAACCGCCAAGCCCGCAGGCCACAGTCCTGCACTCAACCACGTATGCCACCAGGGCTCAGCCCGCAAGGATTCTTTAATGTCCAATTCTCTCATGCACATGAGATGATTGATAATATCATGGCTCAAAGTTCTAAAAGTCCTGAGAGTCTCAACATCTGAGTCAGGGGTCTTATAATAATTTCTCTCAGCTACAACAGTAAAATGATTCTTACCAATTGTTGTGTGATTCCTGTCTTATTCTGTGAATACCACTTTTACCCACTAAGATTGCCAATGAAATTCATCACTATATCTTGGTTCCTCATGTCAAAGCATTTTTTAAAAACAACTTTTTTTCCCACCGAGTTTTCTCTGTCAAAATAAGCAAATGTTGAACATCTACCGTCTTTTCTGTTTCAAAAGGAAATAGCCTTGTTTTCCCCGACAGGCTCTGAAGTCAATTGGTTTATCAGAATGGATTTCTCTTTTAGATGACCAAATTGCCCTTCTGGAGGAATTTCCTGAATTCGCATTTCTTATAATTTTTCAATATTAGCTGGGCAATCAGGTGGGCTTTAGGGGGAAGTTGCACAAAAGCATCAGCAGATCATTAACATGGGCAGCTATGGCCTCCTTAGAGAATGTGTAGTGTTCCTAAAATAAGAACATAATGCCCACTGACTCCGAGGTCAGAGGACCTCCCATATTTTTTCTCTTCATAATAAAGCAGTGAGGACATAAGTTTCTAGAGCAGTGGTTCTCAACCTGTGGGTTGTGGCTCCTTTTGGAGTTGAATGACCCTTTCACAGGGGTTGCCCAATTCATAACATCAGCAACATTACTTTTATGAAGTAGCAATGAAAATAATTTTATGGTTGGAGGGGGGATCACCACAACATGAGGAACTGTATCAAATGACCATGGCATTAGGAAGGCTGAAAATCACTGCTCTAGAGAGAATGTAACCCTCTACCTGTAATTCTACAGCCCCTTTCCCCTACATATCTGCATTATAGCAACGATTTCCTTGGAAGTAATTCTATTTTATATGTTTATATGTTTGTTTCTTTCCCTCAATTGTCATTTGGGAGTCACCCTGGTCGATGCACTAGATTGGGTTCAATCCCTTCTAGAACTTGCTTTAGTTTTGTGACATAGCATATAAGTTACACAACCTCCCCAAATTTCTGGCTTAATGTTTTGTGAAAAATAAAAATAAACAGGAATAATCATATCCACACCACAAAACTTTGTAAAGACGAAACATCATGTGTATCTCTGTTATGCAAAGAGCTTGCTTTCTAATAATCTCTAAGTTAGCTTTCTGCTTACTTTGGGGATGTCATCAGGACTAACCAGTTACTAGAAAAGGCCAACCCATTTGATAAAGTAGGTCTGTGAATGTGAGGAAACCCTTCAATGAGGTGAATCAACACAATAGCCACAACAATAGACCCAAACTTTCAATGACCATGAAGTTGGTGCAGGTCTAGGTGATGAGTTGGGGCTGACTGTATGGCAACTAGCACCGCCATCATCTAATTGTCAGAGAGTTCTTCAACATGACTTTAGGAACGCCATACCCTAGGGAAGGGGTGCAAGGCATGTATACTGAATAAATAAATCAATGACTGGAGGGAAAAGAAGGTGATGTCAAGATTTTTGAGATGGGAGCTTGTCTGGAAGAGATGCCCTTCTTTTTTTTTCATCAGGCAGCACCCCCACGATCTCCTTCCTGCCACTTTGGTGTCATTTTGAGAACTCACATTGTGTTAGCATGGAGGGCTACTGGAGGAGAGAACATAGCCATAACTTACAGATTTTCACTGTCTAATTTTTGAGTGAAGGGCACCATTTTGTGTGTGAATCCTCAATTTAAAAAATGGGCAAAAATATTTCCCCGAATTCTTCAGATGTATAAAGAAAAGTTGACCACCATATGTAAGGGACCCTCAGACCTCCATGGGTCAGGAGCCCTTGACTCTGTGCGGTGGCAAGATTCAACTGGACCCTTGGAAGATGGAGATGTCACTCCTTGTCCACCATTTTGTAGTATCCAGAATGTCCTGTTAGTATTTTGTAGCTAAGTGAGAGACTTACATATCCATCCCTCTTATTGACTTGCTTCCCTTTAAGAACATCCATTTCTTTCTCTGTGTCTTCTTCAACCATGACGGCTGAAAGTGATGAAAGGAAAGCCTTCTCAAAGAAGACTAACACACCACTTGTTATAAGACTCCTAATTTTCCATGGTTAAATACGATTTAGAAGACAGGTAAAGCCATGAGTCGTTTCCCAGGTGGTTGCCAAGCCCAAAGCCGCAGACAGCTGAGAGGAGCAGAACATGAGCAATGAGGCAGTGTGGGCTGAGGGACTCCATGTTTAGACAGATGGCTTCAAGCAGTGCAGCTTGCCAGAGAAAGCAAGAGGATCTACGCCTGGAGTACCAGGTCCCAGCAGAGCAAGTGCAGACGTCTGTACCCACCAGTTGAGGTCATGGGGAGAACGGAGTGTGAAGACAGAAGGTTCAGTCTTCTTCTACCACAAAGTGTTACCAAGAAAAGGAGAGTGGTTTTAGTCATACACTGGGTAAATCATTTATTTTTCTTGAAGAAGGGTATTTATACACATGAGATCATGTGAAAAGGGATTTCCAAAATGAGAGGCAGTAGTGACTAGATCTCAGTGTGGAGAAATGGTGGGGGTTAGTGTTCTTATTTCCTTGTTATCTCTTATGCATTATGTGTTCCTGGGTTAATCATGGATTCCTAACTAGTTTTCATTCTACATGTCCACAGAACTCAGCTAGTACTGGCTGCATGGAATGTAGAAAGAGAATCTGTTGATTGATTATTGATGTCCTATCATACGGTCACATGACATTTATTGAGCACCTCTGGTCTAGAGTTTAACCTTCTTTGAATATGGTTTTCTTATCATAAAAACATTGCCAGGGCTGAGCCCCAGTGGCGTAGCAGTTGAGTGCGGGACTGCGGCCCACTGGCTTGGTGGTTCAAATCCAACAACAGCAAGGCTGGGTAACTCCCATGACCACCAGAGAGCAGTGATGCCCCAAAACAAAACAAAAGAAAAGAAAACAATGCCAACCAACCATGTGCATTATTCTAAAGCCCTGGTGTAAGCAATCAAGGTATTATTTGAGAGGTCTGGTGGGTGTATTAAGTTCTATTGTGTTTTAAACAGGGTTATCCAGAGAAATAAAACCAGGGCACTAATGACTATATAGATACATAGATATAGATATAACAGCTAAATGGTCCACACAACAGTATAGAAGGCTCAGTTCAACTCACTTCTGTGGAAGAGTTAATATACTGGAAGTCTTTGAACTCACCAGGACTGCTGGGTCCAAGGTCAAGGAAGTAAACTCCCTAGTTTTACCCCAGGCAATGCAGGCAGTCCATCCACGGGCAGCACACAACAGTGCAGGTCACCAATAGTCAGCAGCTCTTAGAGAAGCTTAGAGAAGTAGGCCTGAATGAATATCAAGCTCAGGCAATGCAAGACAACACAATCTGATCCACCAGCCTCAAACCCAAGTGATGTAACATGGTGGAGCAGGTCTTAAAGGACTCTCAAACTCTGGTGACAAGATCCACAAGTGGGCTGTCCCAAAGGTAGTGTAACTTACAAGTTGAGGCAAACAACTAGCTAAAGTATCCACAAATGGGTCCAATCACCAGAGAGCAAGAGAGAGAGGTGGGCCTTGCTGAGTCACTTAGCTCTTTGCCCTCCAATCAAGCTGCAACCTTATTAATCTCAAGTATTCCTATTGGCCAGATTAGCATAACAAGCCTACCTGTCACACCTTGCGTATAACACAATGCTTTGTGTCCCTGCGAAAGTACTCTATTTACATTATTCATCTTAACTCATTCAGTGTGCCTTAGTAATTGGGATGATAATAATGCTGGTATTAAAAAATAATGCTGGTATTATGTTTTCTATAGAATGGAGTGGTATTTGATACATATTTAGGGATTATCAACTCTGGCTGGAATTTTATAGAATTATATTGTAAATGAGAACATGGTACAAAATTTCTGTAGAGAAAGATGAGACAACTAAAACTTGATAATACAAACAAACTAGCTTATTGCTTGTTGGGGTGACTTTCACTCATGGCAACGCCATGTGTGCTCCCTAAGGGTTTCAAGGACTGAATTGTGGGAAGACTCTTGCCTGGTCTTTGGGTATGCACTTCTGGATGGACATGAACTTCACCCTTTTGTTTAGTACCTGGAGGCTTTGCTTTTGCATCATTCAAGGAACATGAAAACATTTGTGTAGAAACTCCATTATCTTTTAAAACCATTTCCATGAATTTTTTGATGTTTCCATACATACGCATTATGTGAATATACATCACACATACATGACATGCATACACATACCAGAATATGGAAGCTGAAGTGTTGGAGGGATAGTTTATCACAGTGTTCCATTGCCTGTTTCTGACATTGTTTATTTTTTAAATGATCAAACTTAGAATCAGAGTTGGAAGCCATGCTCAAAACACATCAATTTTTCTAACATAGGTATAACCTACAAGCATTTAGGTAAGGCTTCTTTTGAAGAGTGTCTAGAATTATTCTGCAGAATTTTCTTGCTGAAAGATTCTGAAGAGTTTTTTTTGAAAATCTCCTTGTATAACCTGATACAAGCAGAGCTGAGTTCTGTGGAGCGTGGGGATCATGCAAGTTGAGAGTGTTGTTTTTTAAAAATGGTATAAATGTCTTTTTTTGTGATACACACACATATATGACATGTAGGCATACTACCAGAGCCCCTGCCAGGGCTTTAAGACAGGGCTTGTACTCATGTAACTGAGGGGTTCTGAAGTATGATCTGCTGTGACTTCATATTCTTGGCAGTCATATAAATTTGGCCAAATTCCTTAATCCTCCTGGAATTAAGGAAATAGCTACTTATAGACTTAGTTCAAGTAAGAAAGAATGCAATGAAGTGTGATTTCATTTATCACATTCTTTTAGAAAGGAGAGTTCAAATATTTTTAAAAAATAGTAGAGTAATAACAAAATTATTTTCAAGACTACACACAAGACAATCACTTAAAGAATAGTCTTTAGTACATGTAAAGATTGATTAGTAGGTGCTTTATCACTTTCTCCCCCTTCCCTTTACATGGCAAAATACTCTGGCCTCTGAAAAGTAGTACATTTATTTTTTTTCTTGCCTTTTAGCTTCTCTTCTTGTTTTTTCATCTCCTCCTGTCTTCCCTGCTCTGTTTTATTCTCTTTAACTTTCTTTTCTTAGATTTTCTTTTTAATCCTTTTATCTATCCTTTTGGCTATATGATAAAAATCTCAAAGTATCATAAGCAAAAGTGTAGGCTGCACATCAAATGAATAGGCTTTTCATTTTTTTGTATTTTATTCTTATTCATACTTAGTAACTGTTTGCTTTAGGGATATAGAATAAATCTCTATAAGTTATGTGCCTAAAAAATAACCTGAAAATCTAAAAATTATTCAAAAACAAAGTCAATAAAAATAAGAATAATCAAATCTCCGAAGTATTTACTGAATGTGAGCATTTTTACAGGCAAACACAAACTCCACTTAAAGGAACAACTGATCAGAGCGTAAAAAAGATGACAGACACCACTCTGCCTTTAATTTTCTTTGCAGTCAATATTCAGTTTAAGTTTTATTTAAACTGTAACTGGGGGGACTTTGCGACATCATTTTTTCCCATTAGACTTTATCTCCTTATTATTCAAACCTAAAAACATAGTTTCACTAAGATTATAAAACCTGGAATATTTTGAAATCTCTGTAAACAATATAACATACACCAAGAGAGCTGATGAATAAAATTTAGCAAATGTTCTGCCTTGTTTCTAAAGTCCAGCTTTTTTTTTGGGGGGGCGGGGGGCATCACTGCTTTCCAGTGGTGGGAGTAGGAGGCCCAGCCCCACTGCTGGAATTGAACCTCTGTCCCAGTGGGCCGCAGTCCCGCGCACAACCACTACACCACTGGGGCTCAGCCCATGAATCAAGATTTATTTTTATACTGTAGTAACTAAAGTACTTTCCTATTCACAGGGACAGACTATAAAAGCAGAAATAAGTTAGAAGACAAAAATCAATGCTATACATAAATGAAAACATAACATATGACAAAGATGGTATGGCAAATTCGAGGACATAGAAAAACAAAATAAAACATCATCCCAAATGGGTTAAATAAGTGCAGAAAATAAAACTATCAGAACAAGATATAGCCATATGTTTTCATTGTATTAATATAGGGAGAAATTTCTTAAGCAAGATATAGAAGGATATTATGATTGCCAAAACACATAACAGTCAAAATTCCCTTATTATCCCCATACACAGACACCGCAGCTCTAAATTGCATCACCCTAGATTAAATTTGTCTATCCTTGAAGTTTTTATAAATAGAGTCATTTGTAGTTGGCTTCTTTAACTCAATAACTATTTAGATTTATTTGTGTTCAGACATAAGCCTTCCCATGTTCATTGTGGCACAGCTCACAACAGCAAGAAGCTGGAAACAGCTCAGATGCCCAGCAATAGAGAGATGGGTAAAGAAACCCAGATCCAAACACCTAATGAATACTATGCACCCCCTAAAACATGATGACACCAGGGAATACCTCATGACCTGGAGTCCACTATGATGCTGAATGCAGTTAGTCAATCACACAAAAAATACATTGTAGGAGTCCACTAGAATAAGATAAATATCGAGATGAAGGCAGACCATGACTCCCTGTTTGTGTGATTTTTTGATACAATCTCCCAAGCCACCTGGTGGAAAGTCTGTCCAACATCTCCCTGTACACCTTCAAAACCATTTTGATAGAGGAGACCTCACCTTGGCTGGGGTCAGATTTTCAAGTTGTGGGAGAAGGAGAAGGCCATTCAGTTGCTGTCATACAAAATTATGTAAGGGGTACCCCAAATCAACAGGGACTCTTATCAGAGTGATAAGTGACCTCACTGGAAATTCAAGTTATGAGGTGGGCAGGGAGGCATGTATGTCTCAGAGAAGCGATGACATTTCTTTTGCTAGGTAAATGGGAGGAGCCACCTCTCATGAGGAAAATGCTTAACAATACTTAGAACCCAAGGGAAGATTATGCCCGGTATTACGATCCTAACTGGACAGTCTTTACCTAGTTTCCATCTAGTCTTTGGTGACCAGACCGTGTGCTAGAGATGACTTGGATTGTAGACTCTGTCCTTTTGAAGCCTGCACTATCCCTCACAGGCCACACCAGAAAGACTCAATGTGGAAACTCCACTAGATGATCTGGGCTTTATGTCAAGCTCACCCATACCTCTTGGACTTAAGACCAAAACTCCTTGGTGTGAGAAGAAGCAGTTACCTACTATCCCAAGGTTATAGAACTGGTGGTCATTGGACTTTGGTGTGGGTCTTTTGTCTTGAGGATGTCCAACAAATGGTGGTCCTGGACTACCATGTATTTCCTATTTTAATGCTCTCCTTGCTTTATTATGACATGTATTGATGTGGTAGGCATGGTCTTGCCTCTATGAATGAACGTCATTGGAATTTTTTTAGGTGATTATTGTACATCGCTTGGTTTCTCTGATTTTCTTTTTCAAGTTCCTTTCATCAGTACAAAGGGAGTAGACTGAAGTACACCTGTGGATCTTGAACCCTGCCACATTGTGGAATCTTTCAATTATTTTTCTTGCTAAGTCTTTGGGATGGCCTGTGTACAGTCATATCATCTGCATATAGAGGGAATTTAAGTTATTTTTTAATCTGGATGGCTTTAACTTCCCTTTCTTGACTTAAGCCCTTCATAAGGGCTTTCAACACAAAGTTAAGTAATGATGATGATAAAGGTAATGTCTGGTTTTCAAGGGAAATACTTTCAGGTTTCCTCCATTGAAAATAATGTTGGCCATTGGTTTTGTATAGTTACCATTGATTATGTTGAATAATTTTCCTTTTATCCTTATTAAGTGGTTTTCATGAAAAGATATTGTTAAATGCCTTTTCTACATCAGTGAACATTATCGTGTGTTTATTTTCCTTTCTTTATTCATATGGTGGACTTTAATGAACACTTTTCCAATGTTGAACCTTCTTTGCATTTCAAAGCACCATTCTCATAAAGGTTCAAATTCACTGTCACCAAGTCAATTTTAAATTATAGGAGATATTTGAGGCTTCAAAAATCTCTATGGTAGCAAGCTGCCTTATCTTTCTTCTACAGAGCGGCGGTTGGGTTTGAAGCACTGACCTTGTGATTAATAACCCAATGCTTACCCAGCAGTCTATTTCATAGCATTCTGTTGTTACTTTCTTTTATATATTTCAGGATTCTATTTTGAAAATGGTCATTTCATTTCTTATTCCTATTATTTGTATCTTCTGTTTTTTTTTCCCTTTGCTAGATTTGCCAGTGGTTTATTGATTATATTAATTCTTTCAAAAAACCAACTTCTGGACTAACTTTTCCTATTGTTTTCCTATTGTTTTCAGTTTCATTTCTTTCTGATCTAATCTTTATTATTTCTTTTCTTCTGGTGATTGTGGCCTTATTTGCTACTCGCTTTCTGTCTGAGATGCTGGCTTAAGTTTTCAATTTTGGTTCTCACATTTTTTTTAATGTGTGTTTATTGCTACAAATTATCCTACGAGTGCTGCTTTGGGTGTGCTTAATGTGTTGTGTTTTCTTTCTTGTGTGATTCAGTGAATTTTTAAAATTTCATTTTTTTGTTGTTTTTTTTTGTTTGTTTTGGGGACATCACTGCCCTCTGGTGGTGGGAGTAGGAGGCCCAGCCTTTGCTCCTGTGGAGCCACTGCTGGAATTGAACCTCCATCCTAGTGGGCTGCAGTCCCACGCACAACCACTACGCCACCGGGGCTCAGCCCTAAAATTTCATTTTATATTTCTTCTAATGCCAGTAGTTTTGAAGCAAGCTATAATTAATTTTCCACGTAGCTAAAATTTCCCTTAGATTTGCCTGCTGTTGATTTCTAACTTAAAAGACTTGCGATCTGAAAAGATGCTTTGTAGTCTCTTGATGTTTTTCAGCCTGTTGAGACTTGCACTGTGGCCTAACCATGTGGCTGATGCTAGAGCATGTTCCATGTGCGTTGGAAACCAATGGGCACTATTCTGGTTTTGGATGGCGGGTTCATAGGTCATAGGTCATAGGTCATCTTGACTGATTGTTTAACTCTGCATCTTTGTTGAATTTCTCTTCCCCCCGTCTTTCATTGAATGTAGTGCATTGAAGTCTATTATTTCTAAAGAATCATCTATTTTTCTCTTCAATTCTTTTATTATTTGATTAATTTATTTTGAGAATCTTTCACAGGTTATAAAGATAAATATTATGATTTGTCTTTTTGTTTATTTTACCTTTTCATCATTATATGACATCTGTCCTTATCTAATGGACTGATTTTTACCTTAAAGTTTATTGTATCAAACATTAATATTACCATCGGTCTGTTATATTTATTTCTGTCCTCTGAGTTCTATTGTATTTTGTCTTTATTCTGGAGGTGTGTCTCTTTTAGACAGCATATTGGTGGGTTCTGTTTTCTTATCACCCTGCTACTCTCTGTCTCTTGATTGATGTAGTTCATATGTTTAAAATCAGTATAATGATTGACAGATATAAATTTATTGTTGTCATTTTTGGAGTACTGCTGGTTTCTTTGTTTCACATAATTTTCTTTGCCGAATTCATTTGGGTTGTGGGATTGCTTGTAATTTTGTTACTGATGCTTTTGTTAAATCCAATTTTTCTCTTTTTGCTTTATTTTTTGAACTTTTTACTGTGAGTTCAGTGAAGGTTTATGGAGTGGATCCTTAGTTTTACATTCAACAATTCAAACACACTTGCTTTATTTCATGCACGACAACCCCTTTAAGGTAACACCACAAGTTGTCCTTCTTCCCTTCTCTGTTTCACTGGAACCAGGATACACCCGCTAGCAATGGAGCCCACCCAGTGGCTTGGACTGCACATCTTTGGAGAAGGTAAGCAGGTCACCTTTGTGATCTAAGCATGTTCTCTTTGAGGCAGAAGTGACTCTCTTCTGAGATGTGCAGGAAGACTTCTTGCGTTTTATCTTTTCCTTATCATCTTCCATTCATATCCTTCTCTTTAACAGTGCATCTATTAAAATAGAAAAACAAGCAATAAAAACCAGAACAATTATGAGGATGGTGCAGGACTAGGGCAGTATTTTCTTCTTTTGTACATAGTGTCATAGTGACCTGAACCAACTTGATGACACCTAGCAGCCTAACAACAATAAAGACACCACACACCTAGATCATTATCCCCGAACTCCAAGGCCCAAGGATTGGGTTTCTTCTTAACATGACCACCTTGCTATCTCAAACTTAAAATGTTAAACCAAATAAAAACTCAAAACTCCACTTCCATTATGTAGACTCAGATCCATAGCCACCCTGTCAAACTGCGCCTTTGAGTTTCTGAGACTGTAATGCTTTACAGGAGGGAAAAACATTATCCTCCAGCCCAGGAGAAGCTGGTGGTGTCAAACTGCTGGTCTTGTGGTTAGCAGATCAATGTGTAACCACTATGCCAACAGAGAATATGATTTAAAAGAAGACAAAACAAAAGACCCTATGTTTACAGAAGATTGAAAAGTGTGCCATACATGGATGATAATGTTGAGTTATTAATGACAATGGAAAGAGAGTGAAATAAATTTATAGATCCCCTGGGTGTGTTTGTGTCACAGATTAAACTCTCAGCTCTTGATTGGCCTCTCAAATTCGCCTTGAAGTGCCTTGAAGGTCAGATGATCTATTTTGGAATGATCACTGTCATGGAGAACCCTAGATGCACAGTTCTACTGGGTACCTGTGGGCTAGCCAGGAGCAGGGAGGGATTGGCTCCATGACACTGTGGTTGGACCTTTTGATATGCAGACTCAAGAAATATATGTCGACACATCTAAGTCACTGCATAGCATGCCTTTATGGGATATAACTTGGAAGGAATTATGTCATTGTGGAGATGGTTGGTTAGATACACTCAAGATGTACTTAAAAGGGCACGATGACCAGTATGACCAGTGCATTCATTTTATCATTCATTCACTCATTCAACCCCTCCTTACTAATTTCTTACTCATAAATAGAAATACAATTGCCGTGTTAAGAGAGTGAGATAGCTTTCAGGACCTCTTCCCCTGTTGGAAGAGAGATACCAAGGATGTACTTGTCATAGAGGTTGTTGGCATTCTGAAGGATGAAACACAGGGAAGAGGATGCTATTCCAAACACTGACCAACATTGCTGCAAGCAGTGGTAAGATTTGAGTCATACAAGCAAAATAGTACTGCTATTTTCGAAGTCTTAAGCTTTACCAAAATGTGTTTTTTGTGACAGGCCTGGGTTTACTGGGCAGCCCTGACATTGTAAACCTTGAGTTGTATTCACTGTACTGGCTTGTAGGTAACATTTGGATCTTGGATCAAATGAAAGTTTGCTATCCTTGCTTAAAATATGGGAAGAAGTGCTCTAAATTCTGAATGCACCCTCCCCAGAGAGATACAAATGCTTGGAGCAAGGCAGCACCGTCATTAGAGTAAATGTCAAGCACCCCAAAGGGACTGCTAGGGAGGAAACACACTTCCCTGAGAGGAGCTCATGCGACATTAAAAACATTGTCTTCTGACTTAAGTGCCATCCCTTTTATGGTAGCACAAGTCCTGGTTTTGCATAGCTCTTAGTGAATCCAAATTTAGTAGGTGAAAGAAAAAAGTATTAACTTTACTAAATGTTTCTGTAGAGCATGGGAAATGAGGTCAGATAAACTGGGTTTGTGACACAGCCTAACCTCAGGATTCACCTTGTAGGTAGCCTTTTAACCAATTGAGATAGTGCTGCGAGTTAGACTTTAGGTTGGACAATTGTAAAGTCAGTGGTCTAAATCCAGGAGACAGATCAAATTGTATGGTCCTTTTAAAGATTTACAGACACAGAAACCCTGTCTAGGGTCAATTTAAGTTGGAATCTACTCAACAAAGGCAGGTTGTCTAGTCATTGCAGACTTGTGATGACCTTTTCTTATACAGTGTAGTCAAATGTGGCCTATTCCCGCATCACTGTTTGAGTCCATCATGTGGCTATTATGTCCTGTCCCACCAAATGTCTTCCTCTCCTTTGACGGTCTTCTATTGAGCCACGAGGTCCTCCTCCAGCCTTAATTCCTCCAGATGAAGGGTGTGTCTAAAACAAGGGTGTCCAGCAGTGCTCCCTTGTGATCTAGAAGGTTTGCACTGGCCAACTTTTGGAAGTAGATTGCTGGG
Source organism: Nesogale talazaci (assembly GCA_004026705.1). NCBI lineage: Eukaryota > Metazoa > Chordata > Mammalia > Afrosoricida > Tenrecidae > Nesogale > Nesogale talazaci. Next base: position 30,571 of record PVJH01004376.1, read on the forward strand.
CTTTTCATCATAGTGTGTCTTAGTCTAGAAGCTCTGCTGAAATCCCTCTGCCATGGATGGTCTTTGGAAGACTGGTGTCCTCACTTCCAGCATTCCACCGCTTGTGAGGCACCAGGGTATGGCGATATGACAAGTGCACAGTGGCTAGTCTCTCTCTACCTCCATGTTTCCTCCAAACATTATAAACATGTGCAAATAATGGGCAAAGTTTAAAGGAAGAATTCTATAGTGAACACTCAAAATCCCACTGCCCAGATTTTTGCTAGACTATCTCCATCATGGACATGTCCATCTCCAAGAGCCCTGGTGACATGGTGGGCTTTGTATTGAGCTGTTAACCACCATGCCAGCACTTCCAACCCCCCAGTTGCTCTGTGGGAGAAAGAGTAGACTCTCTGTTCCTATAAAGATCGAAATCTCAGAAGTCCAAATAAGAGGTTCTGCTCTGTCCTATGGGTCACTATCAGTTGGAATTGACTCGGTGGCAGTGAGTTTGGTTTTGGAAATTCGTATTCAGACCCAGATCTGTTTTTTAAATCATTCTGTTGGGGGCTCATACAACTCTTAATCACAATCCATACATCCATCCATTGTGTCAAGTACGTTTGTACATTTGTTGCCACCATCATTCTCAAAACATTGTCTTCCTACTTGAGCCCTTGCTATCAGTGTCTCATTTTTATACTATTACTCTCCTACCCTTCCTCATGAACCCTTCATGATTTATAAATTACTATGATTTCATCATGTCATACACTTTCTGATGTCTCCCTTCACCCACTTTTCTGTTGTCCATCCCTCAGGGAAGAGGTTATATGTTGATCATTTTAATAGGTTTCCCCATCTCCCCCATTTTTCCCTTCCCCTCCTGGTATTGCTATTCTCATTATTGATCCTGAGGGGTTCATCTATCCAGGACTCCCTGTGTTTCCAGCTCTTATCTGTACCAGTGTACATTCTCTGGTCTAGCCAGATTTGTAAGAGGAGGTCTGAAGACAAGCTGTTTCTCACAAATAAATGCTCACCAACAGATAAACAAAATAGGGCACTTATTTTCAATGAATTCATGTAAAATTGGATTTTAACTATTATGATTCCCCACCCCGCTCCATGTAGTAAGATAAGGAAATACCAAATGTGTTGGGACTAAAATTTATTGGTGGTTGCCAGACTTGGAGGGAAAGAGCAAGGAGAGGGGTTAATGATGATGGGAAAATCACATTGCTTAAGGGAAGGGTTGTACTGATTATTATAACTGTTGGCAACAAGTTGTATACTTATAGAAAGTCGAATTGACAAGTACAAAATAGATAGACTTAGACTTCTCACCCACTTCCAGGAAGTCCATTCCAATGCAAGTGACCCTATAGGTCAAAATAGAACTGTTTTGTTGGGGTTCCAAGGCTGTAAATCACTATGGGTGCAACCTGCCACACCATTCTTCTGAGAGCCAGCTGGTAGATTTGAACCATTGACCTTGTGATTATAATCCAACATTTATTTCACTTACAGCAATAGCAAGCATTCTGGGCAGGGAAGGGGAGAGAGGAGTTTCTGAGACTACTTACTACAACCAAAGATCTCATGGAACGTGGATGCTTGATTTTGAAGTTTAGCATTATGGTTTCATGAATCAGCCCATGAATTGGCCTAATAACATGGTTAGTCCTTTTGTTCCACCTCTCACTTCATTGTGTAGTGCCTGGGTTCTTAGCCATGGAAAGCACAACAATTAGTCTCTATTCATCAGGAACAACAGAGTAAGAAGCAGAGCCAGGGACAGGAGGAGGATATGTAATATGTGGCTGATTGCCTCCATGAACAACGGACTCTTTTCCGTGAGACAAGAATTAGATGATACCAGTGCCTATTGCTGAACATGTTGACCAAACAGTTCTATAGAAGAAGCCTGATTTTTTTTTTCTAAGGAGTAAAATATAGAACACCATATCAATGTCTCTTTGACTCCAGACTTCATGGAGCCATGGAAGCTAGATGGAAGTCAACTATTGCCTGAGAATATCATTAAATCTTAAACCAAAAAAAATCCCTTGGTGTGTTCTTAAAAAGAAGCAGTAATTTAGCTTGAAGGGGCCCTGGTGACAGAGTGAGTTATGTAAGGGGGCTGCTAACGGTGAGGTCAGTAGCTAGTAGTTAGAAACCACAAGAGGCTCCATGGAAGAAAGACATGATTTTCTAGTCTTGCAGGCAGTTGCAGGCTTGGAAACGCACAGGCGCAGCTCCGCTCTGATTTTTGTCAGGTTGCTGAGAGTCAGAATTCACTTGATGGCAGTGAGTTTGGAGTCAAGGACATCTGCCTTGAGACTCAGGCTCTTTCTTTTGAAAACATACTGTTCGTTGGGAATGAATACATATATATGTGGATAATTTGACCAAAAGGACCTTGAAACGCGGGGTCAGTGAGTTGCGATTCAGAGGGGAGAGCAAACCAGAAAAGGAGGATGACCATACATTTCCAGAAAGCGATCCACATACCTGTGGAAACAGCTGAATTGGTATCTGCTGGGCTGCATGCATTCTGAGCCATAGCAACAGCAATGAAAAGCCAACAAACCTTGTGAGCATAGTCCTATTCTGATACAGTGACTATGCGTCTCAGTTCCTTTGTTGGCAGCTGCTTTAAAAAATTATTTGATGGTATAGTAGCATGCATAAAACCATTGCTTATTATGAGTAAAAGAGAGTAGAACATTGGCCGGCACACCTAGAAACTGCAATACTGGATATTGTAGTATGAGCAAGAGAGAGAGTGGGGTGGGGGAAAGGGGAAGAGGGAGAGAAAGCAGGGGAAAGGGGAGAAGGGGTAAAGGGTATGAGAGCAGAGTCAGAGAGAGAGAGAGAGAGAGAGAGAGAGAGAGAGAGAGAGAAGAGAGAGACCAGTGAGCTGGGAGGAAAGTTCAGTAAATATAGTGTCATGAGATCCTGGAATCCTGGAACACATATTCCTGGAACCATCTACTACCTTTGTGAGTATATCTTCCTTCTGACAGCTCTAAAATTCCACATGGAAGCATTTTCTAGACATGTTCTTTGTCATAAGTCCTTCTATGTGCTCTGTTCTTTTGGTCATCTCATTATATCATGTGCTTCATGAGTCAATGTTAAGTGTTTCAGGACATTCTCTGTGTCAACTCTTCTAAGGTAAGATAGTCCAGATTTTGTATCCGAAAGCTGGTGCAGCCTTTCCCATTTGCTCCAACACTAACCAAATTTCGTAAGACCTTCTTTTGAGGAGCAGGCAATTCTTGGACTTCATTTTGATCTGCCTGAACAGCGTTTAATAGGTCTGGCATCCATAATCCAAGCACACCCATATTATCCCCATCATACCTGCTTCATTTTTTTTACTGCAATCATCTGTAGACATGTCTTTCAGATCCACTCTCAGAGTACCTAGTGTTTCTTGCCTTACACCTCCCCCTTTGCTCCTCTACCCCTCATCCTTGCCTCACCATGGTAGCAACTGCTATCACTAGCCTTCAAGCGACATGATTCCTTCCTGGAAAAATAAAGGTGCTTACAATTCATCTGATGCTGGGATTGCTGGTATACTGAATTTCCATTCTGCTCCAGTAGTCACCAGATTTGTTTTACTGGATACTAATATCAGTCAATTCTTGACCCAAGTTTACTATCTTTCTTAGACTTTGAAATTTGACTGTGGACCACTTCTACGGGTGTTCAATTCTGTCATTGTTTGACTCCTCTCCCAGTGAAAGACATTCTGATTCTCCTCCCAAACCACCATTAATATATATTCAGTGTGTGTCGCCCAGGCACCTTGGACATCATTCAACAGATCAAAACTAAGCCAAACTCCACATATGCTTAAGAACACTTATCATCCAGGGTGCAATTATATAAACAGAATCAACTAGGTGGAGTACGACTACCCAACACCAACTGGTTGCTCTGAGACCACAAAGAAGGAGATGACTAAATTAAACATGAGGTGGAGATCCCATGAGGTGTGAAGGGACTCTAATCCAGGCAGAGGGAAAAGAACAGTTACCTTGAAGAAATGGGGAGAAAGTTCAACATGGCTGACAGATATCTGTGAGAAGGAGCATGGCTAGTCTGTAACAATGCGACTTGGCCAGACTTGCTGGTGGGGATTTTATAAGCCACAGTAAGGGGTTTGAGCATTATTCTTAAGCAATGACAAAATGAGCTCACTCACTAACTCACTAACTAACTACCAACTTCTTTGGACCCTGAGATCTCTCAGCTCTGAACCTCCTTGATCCAGGAGACAGTTGTGACGAAAGAAGGAGCAGCAGCAGAATGAAGACCTGGATCATATGATAGAATGATGCACGTCCCAGTCCCCGGAACGATGCTTGTGGAGCTTCTTCTGCAATGGACTGTCTCCAGGCACTTAACTGGGGAAGCTAGGTTTGCGGAGCATCTTTGGGTGATCGCCTGGAGTGCTGTGTCCTTTGGGCAATGACTGAGAGTCCTAAAGACTACCCTGCCTGAACAAGGCATGTGCCAAGGGGCCTCGTGGCTGAGAGGTCAAAGACCAGAGAAAGATATGCCCATGGGCATGATTCATAAGAGAGTGTCATTTCTCAGCCATCCTGTACCAGTCCAAACTGGTAGACAGGTTGGAGGGGAGAGGCATCGCTGAGCTCAGTCTCCCACGAGTTGGCTTGGGGCTGATTTTCTTTTCTGTGAGTGAAGAAGTCAGGCACTCTGTATACCTCTTTTTTTTTTTAAATATCTACACCGAAAAACCAAACCCAAACAAAAATTACCCAGAGGGCAGGGATTGACCCAGTTTAAACTTGGAGTAGTTTGAAGATTACAATAACCCCTGCCTAGTGCGTGCCTCCCACGTGGAGAAAAGGAAAAGAATAGCTCAAATCCATCACTGCAGAGTCCATTCCGACTCTTCGTGACTCCATCTGTATCAGAACTGTGCACCGCAGGATGCTTAGAGCGGGAAACTTTTTTTAATCTTGGCCTCTAGAACATGAGACAATACATTTTATTGGGGGCTCATGGAGCTCTTATCACAATCCATACATCCACCCATTGTGTGAAGCACATTTGTACATTTCTTGCCATCATTGTTCTCAAACCATTTTCTTTCTAGCTTGGTACCAGCTCCTCATTTTCCCCCTCTCTCCTCCCTCCTTAAAGAACCCTTGATCACTATTACTATGTTTCCATGTCTTACACTGTTCGATGTCTCCCTTCATGCACTTTTCTGTTGTCCATCCCTCACGTAGGGGGTTGTACGTAGATCATTGGGATCAGTTCCCCCTCCCTCCCCCTCCCTTCTCTTAACTCATTATTTTTGTATTGTCTTACACTCCATGATCTTCTGACTCCTACAGAACGCTTGCGTGGGGCTATGACAATAAGGCATTGGTGACTGACTAAGGGGAGTGGACAGCCTGTTAATAATGTAGATAAAGTGTGTTGAACCTCTAGAGGTGGAAACATACAAACACATACATAGAATCCTAACTAATGAGGTTTCTCAGTTTTGCCATCAATCTAAGCTTAAAACTAGCCATACTAGAGGTGAAAAGAAGATACCTCATTATGACTAAGTGAGAAGAGCTGAATTTAGAGCACATCCTTTTGACTCAAGAGTCTGAGCTCTATGAGGAGAACTCGTGGTACAGAAAAGTCAGGCACAAAAGCAATATAACCAAATGGAATTCATAGTCCACAGGTGCAAGACAGCAGACAGCAAGCTTCGTGGTGCACTGGGATGAGTCCAGACCCTGATTAGTGGTGCTGAAGAGGTTTGTAACATTTGTCCGTGCAGGGCAGAGATCATCTGACCCATAAGATCCAAGAGGGCCTGTCCTAATCACGGATGCTGGATAGTTTCTAATCCTGAAATGTAACCTGTTACAATTTTGGAGCAAAGAGGTATCATAGGACTCATCCTTGGGCGGATGCCAGTGGTGATTAATTCTGCCTATTGTGAAGTTTGAAAGGGTTAGCTGCCTCTACCAGGCCATTTTCCCTTTTTGGGTGGGGGAAACATCTCTAGGTCTTCCAAGGCATCCTGGGTAGATTTAAGTTACCAATTTTTAGCTTTGTAGCAGAGTATGTAACCACCCATGAATCTTGAGGAGCTCTAGTGCCAAGGTTAGATAATGGCAGCTATATAGCTAGTTAAACTATCGTGTACATTTATGTATAATTAATCCTGTCTTATTATTTTAAAATCAACATCTTTGTCTTTAAAGCACCAAGCAAGGCAATTTAAAAAGGAGAAGCACTAGGTCTTATGTGACCCTCACGTAATACAGATCAGGATCTCAATATTTAGAAAGGGTCTAACATTGCTTTAATTTTTTTTTCTGCCAGCCAACAATTTAAGGATCCTTCAGTTCTTGAAGAGTGATCAGTTATTATAAAAGCAATTAATATTTATAAGCACGCAATCTGTCTTGGCAGTGTTTTAATGTTGTTTGATTACCTTGTCCAATACTCACAGTCTTTATTTACTCATTAGAAATGAGGCATCGTGAGGTTAAATTGTCACACATTTGAAAGAAGTTGATTCAACTTTCAAGGGTAACTAGCACTTTAAGTCAATAATTCCAATCACTAGGACACCAATGATTCCAGTCATCAGGAAGTCTTATCTGCATTTGCAGGTAGTACTTACTCCAGAGCTCTGCTTGTTAGAGTGGCTCACTTTGTGAGGAGATAAACTGTGTGATGGCAATGTGGAAGACCGGATGATCCTGGGAAATGAGTTTGGAGTATATCATGAGCCTACATAATCCATCTTGCTTGCAATAAAGACCTTCAACTATCTAGGAGTAACATACTTTGGGGCGGGGAAGATACTTTGGATGAAGGTGGCAGAGGTCTCCCCCTGTATATGGAGGCTTTCTCAACTATGTCTGAGATAGTATTATAAGGAGTTTTTCTGGAACCTTGTAAGCTCTGTGAAATTGTGAGTAAAATATTGCAAGTGAAACCTGAGCTCATTTTAGACTGCCTTTGAGTTCTCTCTCTCTCTCTCCTTCCCTCTCTCCCTCCCTCCTTCCCTCCCTTTCTCTCTCTCTCATATATAATGAATTGTACAAGTACCATTTAAGTAAAAAGTATATAATATTATATTTCTTTTACTTATTCTAGTGCCAATCATTTATCAAAATAGGATATATTACTTTCATACAACTTCAATCTCACTCTCATCTAATGACTTGTTTATTCTTAATGGAGACAGGACAATTAGAGGAAATCTTGCACAGATGGATATATATGTTATATATATAATGGAGTCTGAGACCATATACTCTATGTTATCTCATGTCATTCTAGGTATACTATCCTGGCTCCTGGCCAAAGCCAATCCTATATTTGTACATGAAATCTGATGTCATGTGCTCTGCTAATATTGCCCAGTAATTCTCTCTTCCTATTTCTTGTACAATTCATACTCATCTCCTACCCCAGAGTAAATTTATCAGCTATTTGCTTCATTTACTATGTCATTTTTCTGCCACCCATAATTGAAGAATTCTTTCATAGGATTGACAATGCTTCATTTTTTTCTAACTAATCCTAATCATGCTTTTGTTCTTGTCTATCCACTAAAACTGTTTTATCAATACACAACTGACCTCCATATTCCAGAATCTAATGATCAATGCGTAATCACACTATTTAAGCTGTAGTAAAACATTTGATCACTCTCAACGTCTTGGACATCTTTTTTCATTTGATTTTCAAGCTATCTCTCTGGTTACACCTTCCAAATATCCTTTGCTGTTTCTTGTTATTATCTCTGCTCTCTAATTATTGGAGTATTCCAAAGCTAATTTTTTGAGCATCTTTCTCACACAGTCATAAGTAATCTGTATTTATACTAAATGTGATCTTTGTTCGGATGACTCCCAGATGTAGATCTGAAACCCAAACTTCCCTCCTGAACTAGACCAATACATCAAGGAACATGAATATTGCACTCTTTTGTTAGACAAAACTGAGGAAAAGTGCAAGTTTAAAAAGCTAACAGGAGAGGTGTGTGGCAGACTGTTCCATGCCGATACAAAATCCACTCTCCACCTCTTTCTAACAAAATGTGCTGACTTCGCTCAGGTTCCATATATGAGGAGAGGAATGTCATATCTTGCTCAGGCGGTAGCCCACATGCAAATTTGAGCCAGGATTTACTATTTGTTTAAATGAAGTCAATTCTCCCTAGTGCACTCTGAGGGGAGGAGAAAATGAAATGTGTGGCGCATGTCTCTACAACTGGCTCGTTTTCCATGAGGTGAGAACTTTAGATGGTGCTCATGATTAGTACTGAGTGTTCTGATCAAACGTTCTATAGAAAGAGGCTCATCAAAGGGGGAAAGGTGCAAAACCAGATGCTAAATCCTCATGGAATCCAGGCTTTCTGGGGCTGTGGAAGATGGCTGAGTCCACGAAATGATTGCCTGAGAGAGCCGTCAAACCTTCCATCCCGCATGCTCCCCGAAAGATGTCATCTCAAAGTAACGTGCCTAGATGTCCCCCTTCTTAACAATTTAACGTCTCATGACATTTTAAAATTAAAATACATATATTGCAGTACTATTTTTGCATCCTATGAAAAATTTTGTTGCTCCATATAGACCAAATTTTTAATCAAGAACCACCACCTCCACCCCCGGTCAATGGTGTCCCGCTTAAAATCCAGTCACTTTATCTGAAAGCCAATCAATGCATGGGCTTGACTAATAAAGAATGCGTGTCATTCACATTGGGCCTTTCAAAGATCTATCTGTGTGAGATCAAACTGATGGCAACACAGCTCCAAAGAGCAGATGGGCAACTTGGTGCGGTGAATTGAAGTTAGTGGGGGAGGAACATTCAGAAAGAGGCTGAGAATGATGACTCAGCTCAAGTAATGAAATCAATGTCACTGAGCTGGGCATGTGGGCACTTGTGACTGGGTGTCTGTTTTTCTGGATCATGCCAATAAAAATAAGAGAATTTTTAAGTCAAAAGTAATGCGAGAAAGGAAAAGAAAACTATAGACTGATAATTTGCATAAATGTTATGAGAAAACCCTTTAAATAGTCAATAAAATAACTATATTCCATTCCCCACGTGGGATCTATTTCATGTTGGTAAGTCTGAATTTTAAAGACCAATCGATAAAATGGAGGAATTTTAGGACAACCCTGACCTTTCTAATGTGCATGTCAAAAGCTAAACAAAACTGGAAGCTTGCGATCAGTCCTGTAAGAACTCTGACCTTTGGGGAAAAGAATCAGAGCAAAGAGCTGGACACTCTCAAAATAAGGACAAAGGTCAAATGGTACAAAAAGTGCTTCTTCTGCTGTTTCCACGCCTCTCTCTCCCTGCAGCATGACATAGGGGTAGATGTCATGGTGCTGTAGTTGATATGCACTGTGTTAGTCTGGGTAGACTAGAGAAACAAATTCATAGACACTCAAATTTGTATAAGATAGAGCTTTACATACAAGAGCAATGGAAAATTGAGAAAACCTCCCCGCCCAATCCAGATCAAGTCCATAAGTCCAATATTAGCCCATATGTCTGATAGCAATCTATAACGTCCTCTTCACATTCATGAGACACATGAAATGATGCCAAATACTGAAAGATCATAGGCCAGTGGGTGGAAAGTCTTAAGGATCCATTAACAGTTTAAGCATCTCTGTGCTGGCGGGGGTCTCTGTGTGGCTCCTCCAGCTCAGGGCACTGGCTGCATCAGTGTATTTCCATATGGTTTGTCTTCAGACATGTCATCAGAGGAAGTCAGCCTGCGTCCTGCCTCCAGCAAGCTATTTATCTCCTTAGCACCTCCAAAGCTGTGACCTGAATGATAGGCTAAACTCCATGCCTCCACTCTTAATCCTCTTAAATTGACAGCAGATTATTTACCTACTACATGCACCCTCAAGCAATGCACAGATTTCTCTGTGTGTTGACTGGCCCCAATATCTGGCATCAAGGTCAATAGGACAGCTGGTGCTAGTGAACCACTCACTCAGGGGATGTATTCTAGTTGATCTTGAGGTGATCTCAAAGACTGGAACCATGGTCTTGTCAAAGCTTGGAACTCACAACCTGGAGGAGAGAGCGTCAGCCAAGGATCAAGACCCATACCTCCCTAAAGGCAATTGAATCAATATGTGCCTTCTAAACAGTTTGGAAGTTTCTCAAGGACTAGAACCTGGACCTGCCAAAGTGGATGCTCACACAGAAAGGTTAAAGAGCAAAAAGAATGAAAGGAAAACTTGAAGGCGGAGTCATCCTCAGGGAAGATTGATTAGTGTCTGTTTTCTCATCTGTAAGAGAGCCCCTAAAGGAATGAAACCTAAGTCTGGCTTGAATCGAATATGTCAGAGGGAGTGGAGGTGAGTGGTGTGTAAAACCCACCCATTTAAGAGTGTCTTATAAGAATAAAGAACGAAAAAATACTCCATAGCTGGGGAAAGTGTTTGAAAAAAATGAATAAACCCCAAATTTTATAGAATGCCAATGCTTCAATTTCAACATAAATGACAAGACTCATAAAAACTGGAAATGATAGTCCATCGAAATGATCAAGACAAATGTAGGGAAATGATATTCCTAAGAGGCAACTATTGAGCAGATTTGTAGACTACACTGCAACAATATTAAATAAATTCAAAGAATGAAAGGAAAAGAAAATCACAAAGGAAATCAGAAAGACAATATCTGAGCAAAATGAAAATACAGGCATTCTTCAGAGACTGTGAGTTCAGTTCTAGACTGCTGCCATGAAGATACTACCCCAATAAAAGGAAGCATATGGATTTCTTATTTTCCAGTGCATAGAAAATATTTATATTTATACGATACTAGAGTATGCTAAATGTGACTAGTAAGACAGAAGTTTGAAATAGTGTGAGATTACCAAGCTCTGACAGAAGAACACAAAGTAAACATATGCTGTTGAAAAATTAGGTCAGATAGATGTGCTGGATACATGGTTGTACAAACCCTCCAACAGTAAAAGATGTATAATCTTTGAAATGCAAAAAATGGGAAGCAACATAAAATGAGACATGCCAGTAGGAATACAGAAATAAAGCTAATTTTTGGTTTTTCACTGCATGAAAAAGTTGTTTGCATGATATTCTAGTCTAGTAAGTGTGACTAGTTAGTAAATAATCCTGAGCAGAAACAAGAGGTGATAGAAAACACTTTGAGTTCTCTGTGGGATGTCTTGAGTGATCAGACAACCTGTAATACAGAACTAGCCCCAAAGACTAACCACATACTGATAATAGCCAAATACAAAGATGGGAAGAAAGCGAATCCCTGATAACACCAGAAGCCTTTGAAATAACCCAAGACCTCCGTACAACTGAACTTTCTGTTTTGAGGATACAACTTTGCCTCACCTCTTAATCCATTTGAGTGTGGAATATTCTGTTACATGCATCTCAAATATTAACATGAGCACAGGATCGATTTTTTTTTTCAGGTAGGTATACTTGAAAATAAGTGGACAGTAGAACCTCAGGCCTTGACACTAATCTATTCTAGAACGAGAATCAAAATGCAAAGCAGTTGAGTTCCAAATCAATTTTTCCCATAAGAAAATAACTGAAAATGGATGAATCCGTTCTCAACCCCCAAGTTTTTTAGCCCAAGCATGTCTTTTATACAAAATATTGCACAGGAATTTCAAAGTAAACAAGTTCAGTTAAATAGCATAATTTAAATAAGAGACACACTATTTTAAAAAGTTCTTAACAACTACCATATGACCCATACCTTGAGAGTGATGAGAATATGGATCTGTGGACAATGATGTGGAGAGGAGGGATGAAGAGAGGGTCATTGTTGCATTTCCTTAACTGTTTTCTAAAAGGGTTTACCAAATAATCACCAATATTGATAACACAGTTAACCTTTTCCTTATCATGATGATTCTTTAAAAAAAAAACCTCTCTCCTGGGACCCATATTTTTTTTCATCTTAAAATAGTACAAAAAGAAAACAAAAGTTTTAAATAGTACAAAAAGCCACAAAAATCTAAGAAAATTATAGCAAAATGCTGGGAACACAGCTACAAAAGGTTTAAGCAACATGTACCAACAATACCAACTAATGCCAAGTGACAGAAGCAAAGACTGCTTTTGTTTACAAAAATCATGTGTGTCAGAAAGAATTCTGATAATCTGTTTGAGCCCTGATAAAATTTTTTTTGACATTTCACATTGAAATCTGGTTATGTTGAGTACAGATGCAGTTGAGTACCAGGGATCTACTGTCTTAGATCAGGTTGTCTAGAGAAACAAGTCCAGTGGCATTTATATAAGTATAAGAAAGAGCTTTATATCAAGGAGTACTTATATGTCAAGAAGGCATCTCAGCCCAGTTCATGTCAAGTCCATGAATCCTATGCTAGTCCATGAGTTCCTTTGTACATTAGCATAGCCACAGAACGGTGAATCGGGGAGCAGTAGATCGCAGGCTGGTGGATGCAGTGTCAGTGTATCCAAAAGTCAGGGGAAGTAGGAGAAGGCACTTACAGCTCTCATGGAGCCACCCCTGGGGCAAACACAGAGTCCCAGTGACATGCTAGTGAGAAGGAAGGCAAGGTGGCAGAGAGAGACTGTCCTGTTTGCCTCTTTCTTATACAAAAGACTTATGACATCAAGGAGGCGTCATCTGGCTGCAACCTGATTGGCAGGTGTAACTCCACCCCTACTCGAGAGTGTCTAGTTGACATAATCCTTAACTACAACAATAAAGTGAGATTGTCAACATTTCACATTCTCTGATCTTTCTTTTCTGAAAAACTCAGCTCTGACAAACACAGCTGGCCATGGGTTTCCCTGCTGACTCCTCTAGTCATCTGCCTACTGTGTTGAACAAAATTTATCATTCTCCTAAGATGGGACTCTCTTTCTTTCTTTCTTTCAAGTCTATCACTTGTGTTTATATTCTTTATTTTAAAATAACTATAGATTTCTAGGAAATCGAACCCCATATTGTATTGTTTGCTGATAGATTTTAAAAAATCATTTTATTGGGTGCTCTTACAGCTCTTATTGACATCATCGTATCAAGCACATTTGTACATAGGTTGCCGTCATCTTTTTCAAAACATTTACTTTCTACTTGAGTCCTCAGTATCAGAGCCTGATTTTTTACTTTCCTCCCGCCTTTGACTATTGATAAATGATAAATTATTGTTATTTTCATCTCTTAACCATCTGATATTTCCCTTCACGCATATTTCTATTGTTCATGGTGGTGGTGGGGTGGCATGGGTTGTTATATGTGGATCATTGTAATCTGTTCCCCCTTTCTCCTCCTACCGTCCCCCTACCATCATGATATCACTACTCACATTATTGTTCCTGAGGGGTTTATCTGTCCTGGATTTTGTGTCTTGAGAGCTCCTATCTGTACCAGTGTACATGCTCTGGTCTAACTAGATTTGTAAGGTAGAACTGGGGTCCTGTTAATGGGGGTGGGAGAAGCATTAAAGGACTAGAGAAATATTATATATTTTGTCAGTGTTATACTGCACCCACACTGACTCATCCCTGATCCTTCTGTGAGGAGATGTCCAATTGTCTACAAATGGACTTTGAATCTCTATTCTATCCCCAACCCCACTCCCCCTTGTTCACATCGATACAATTATTTGTTATGGGTCTTCTCATGCCTGATACCTCATGGTCACACAGACTGGTGTGCTTCTTCCATGTGAGCTTTCTTACTTCCATGCTAGATGGCAGCTTGTTTATCTTCAAGTCTTTAAGACCCCAAATGCTGTATCTTTTAATTGTTGGGCACTGCCAGCTTTTTCACCACCTTTGCTCATGCACCCATTTTGACTTCAACGAATGTGTAAGAAAGGTGAGCATCACAGATGCTGGGTTATCAGAACAAAGTGCTTTTGCAAAGACTGGACTGTTTCAAAAGAACTTCATAGAAAACTCAGCATACGTGAAAAGAAAAAAAAGAGAACAGCCCATGGTTTTCTTATTCTTCTGGTGAGTCTTTTTTTTGGGGGGGGGAGGGGAGGGTCATCACTGTCCTCTGGTGGTCACAGGAGCTACCCAGTGCTGCTCCTGAGAGGGGCCGCTGGATTTGAACTGCTAAGACCGCGAGCCGCAGTCGCACACTCAAACCCTTATGCCGCCAGGGCTCAGCCCCAGGTTTCTTATTCTTGTTCTTTCTCCCCTTCCTCTTCTTCTTGTCCTCTTTCTTCTAAATTAATTTTTTAAAACCAAACATATATGATCCCACGACAACTTCTGGATACTTATGTTCTTAGCTCATTTCCTCACTTGAACTCTCCATGGATCAAAGAATCGATCCTCAGACTTATAGACATGCAACACTGCCAATTAGATGAGCCCATCCTTGGTATCTTTCAGAATATTTATCTGAAAGGTAATTTTTATCTTAAGGCAGCCTTCTCTTCTTGAGTCAGTTGTATATGCTTTTAGGTAGTCAACAAATATTGTTGAGCATTTAGTACCAGCAAGCCATGTTAGGTGAGAGGAAGCAGTGTTGAACATTATTACCCCAAAGGCCCTTCCTTTCAAGGAGCTGGCATCTTATCTGTGTAGTGCATGTGGTGAGAAAGATAGAGTTATGAACAGTGAAATAAACAAGATAACCTTTGAAGGAAATAAACAATGTGGCGTAGTAAAGAAGAATGGGTGTGATATTTAGGTTTTTGTGCCACCATGGCTCCTGCAGGAACATATGGGTCAAGTTTAGTTGATCAATCAGGTTGCAGCTTGATTGGAGGATGACTGGGTTGAATGGGTTTCTGAGGCCGGCATTCTTCTCATTTTCTCCCTGGAGGTGGGCCACACATATTCTTGCTGCCTCTACCTTGCTGATGACAAGGCATGTGGAACCATCCTGAAACCTGCAAGAGCCTGGAAGATGCTTCCACTGCCACCTGGATCCACAAGACTTTCTATCCACTGGTCTGTGATCTTCCTGCACTTTGCATCATTGCATGTGCTACATGAATCTGAAGAGGGTTTTATGTACTCATATCATATTGATGGACTTCATCTGGACTGGGTGGGATGTGTTCTTATTATACAATTAGTCTTTGGTGTAAAGCTCTTCCTAAAACATATATGTGTGTCTCTGGATTGATTTTTGTAGAAATTTTTTTTTTCACGTGTGCATGCAAAAAGGAATATTCCTTAAAAAAACCCAAAATCTTTTGTAGTGATTTCCATGAAAATGCAGAGCTAATGGACTTTCAATTCAACAATCAGAAACATTGTGATTTGCGAAACAGCACTCCACTTCCTTCCTGGGTTTATGCTTTCCAACTGTCTTTCTCTCCTATCTCTTCCTGAATTCTGAGGGCAATGTGGTTGGTTGTGAGAAGGCATGGTTGTTATTGTTCACCCTATAGTAAAGTTTATTTTTTGCCTCAAAGTTAATCCCTGGATATGAGTTCATATCTAATCCTAAAGGGTTTGTATAGGCCAAAGTTTCAGGGTTTTTACCAATCTCTATCAGACCAGGGAGCCTGGATTTCTAAAATAGCTTTGAGTTTTGTTTCCCATTTTTCTCACATTATATCTTGAACCTCTTATTGTGAACCTCTTCAGAGTGGTTGGCAGTGGTAACTGAGCAGTATCTAGTCCTTCTCGTCTCAGGATTATGGAAGCTTGGTCTGCTTGGCCTATTAGTCCTGTGGACTTGCTTTTTATTGCGAATTAGGTGAAGGTTTGGTGATGAGATCAGAAATTTTACATTTCAACATTCACGATAGAGGCTTGGTGTCCAATCATTTAGCGTAAGCCCCTCAATGTACCATCACTTATTCCTTTTGCAACTTGTGTCTCCGATGTCCGTTCTTCATTCTTTCCTGACTCTCTGAACAGTTTCCTTGGGTAAATGTTGCTACTTCAGTCTTAGGTAGTTGATTAATTGTCAACTTGGTGATCAGCTCAGTTCCAGAAATGAAGGGAGACTAAGGATGGTAATCTAGGGGATTCTGACAATGTATGTCTGACTAGGAAGCTTCTAGTAAGTATCTTTTATGATTTTGCATTCTGTCACACATTTTTTCTCCAACTCTATCCAGGACCTTTTAATGTGATCATTTTCAGAGCAGTTAGTAGTGGTGTGTGGGTACTATCTCGCTCTTCTGGTCTCAGGACTGTGGATTCTGATGTGTAATGGACCATTAGTTCATTGGACCAATTGTTTCCATATATCTTTCAATCTTCATTACTCCTCTTTCCAGACAGAAGAAAGACCAATCTCTTCCAGACAGGGAGAGACCATTTATTGTACTTTTAATGGCGGTTCAGGAGTTTTATAAGACTCCAGTCACTGCTGCCTAAGATAGGGCAGGTATTCAACATATGAAATTTGGAAAACATTACACTTGTGACTGTTAGGAAAATTGACCCCGGTGTCCCTCAAGCTGTAATCTGGACCTCTATCTCCAAGTACTCATTTTCTCTGGTGTTTGTTTATATCTAAGAGGTTTTTATGGCTTTGTCCCCTCTATGCGCTGAAATACATACCCTCTATTCGTAGGTATGTATGCAGCAAAGATAAATATACACACTTATGCAAACATCTTACTTTGAGGACTAAGATATGGCAAACCAACCTAGGGCATTTTCAATAGCCTCATATGCATATGAACGTTTGACATTGACTAAAGAAAGCTGAAAAAGAAGAATCTATGCATTTGAATTATGGTGTTGGTGAAAAAATAATGGCTGTACCATAGACTGCCAACAGGACAAACTGTTTGGTCAGAGAGTTCCTTAGAGGCAAGGATGTTGAGACTTTAACTTATAGACTCTTGACATGTTGGTAGGAGAGACCATTTGATGCCTGAACCGTCATCAAAAGCACAATTAATTCTCTGGAGAAGGACACCCAAAAAAAGACAAGGGCCCTAAATGAGCTGGACTGGCGTAGTAGCTGCAAAATGGCTACAAGCATAGGAATGATTTTGAGCATGGTACAGTAGTGTTTGAACCCTCATCCAACCCTTTGATCTTCCTATTGTTGATTTATAATGTACTAGCATTGTGATCTGAGAAGATGCTTTGTGATAGCTCAATGTTTTAGCATTTTTTAGGGTTTGATTTACATTTAACATGTAAGCTGTGTATATTGTGATGTTCCTGAGTGCAGTGTACTCTGAAAGTCCATGACTGAAAGTTGCTTTATAGAGCTGTTTAGTTCAATCTTTGTTGAATTTCTATTTCTTATATCCTTCATCAAAAATAATATATTAAGTCTTCTATTATTGTAGTGTTCTTTCCTCAAATTTTTAAGTTTGATTGATATATTTTGAGACTCTGCAGTTGGGTGCATAAATATTTATGATGGTTGTGTCCTCTTGTTTAATTGCCCCTTTAATCATTACAAAATGTCCTTTTCATTTCTTATGCTGTGTTTTGCCTTAAAATCTATTTTATCAGAAATTAATATTGCACCTCCTGCTCCTTTTTACTTATTTATTACTTTGTACATTTCCATTGTTTAATTTTTAGTCTATTTTTAATCTTTGTTTCTATCTAAGCTGAAAGTCCTGTTTTCTGATCCATCCCTCTACTCTCTATCTCTAATCTTTTGACTTGTGTATTTACTTGAATTTGCTGTGATAACCTATAGGTATGAATTTGTTGCTTTTATTTTTCTGTATTTCCCCCCCATTTTCATGCTGCTGCTTTCTTTATTTCACACAATTTTTCATGCGGAGCTAATTTTGTTCATGGTTTTCTTTCTTTCCAGCAGTTTTATTGTCCCATAAGTCACATATCAAACAATTCAACAGTTTAGTCAATCATGAAGATTTGTACAATAATCACCCCAGTTGATTTTAGAATATGTTATTCAATCTTGTACTCATCATTATTAGCTCCCCATTTCACCCTAGCCTCCTTTGCCATTCCTGGAAGGGACCATTAACATGGTCACTGTCTCTATACATTTACCTATTTTGGAATACATGCAAAGAAAAATATTTTAAAACAAACTAACAACAACACTACAAGGATAACAAAGTAAACCAGATGAGAACTTCAAGAGAAAAGAAATCAGAAAATATTAAAAGCTAGAACAAATGTAAATGAACCATAAGGAAGATCAAATGTTATGGTAAATTTTAAACTACCGTGTTTACTCAAATATAAACTGACCTGAATATCAGCCGAGGCACCTAATTTTACCACAAAACTATATTGAAAATGTGCTGTAAAATGTCGGCTCATACTCGAGTATATACGGTAACTTCCTCAGCAACAATCCTCTTTCCAATGCATTCTGCATAATAGCAAAACTGTCCCTGGTCTTTGGTCAGAGGGGATTGCCCAGGGGCTTAATGTTCATGAGTTTCTTGTAATTTTCTTCATTGCTCTTGTTCTAGTCTTTGATAGACCTTGATTAACTTTCTCATCTTATTTTGATAAGGTTTATGAACTTTCTTTGTGTTTACCTTATAATTTATTAATCTTTCCATATTGAAAACATGCTGCTGATACTGTGTGATTGATGTGAGAGAACAGGAACCTGCTATGTCAGTTCCAAAGAAAGTTTGTGGAGCAAAAAACAAGAGTGAGGTGTGAAAAGTAGGAACTAAGATGAAGGGAAAAAGGAAAAGGGAAAAGGAGTACAATACTGACAAAATTCTAGTCATCATACACGACCACACATGAACACAGGACTCACTGCATGTGTCTGGGTTGATTAAAGAAATAAATACAGAGACACATATGTGTGTAAGACAGTGTTTTATATCTAAGAGTATTTCATATTAAGAAGACATCTTGACTCAGTCCAGATCAAATCCGTAAGTTTGATATTAACCCATACTAGTCCGTAAGTTCTTCTACAGGCTCACACAGCGCGTGCAATGATATTGAAAGCAGGAAGATCATAGGCCAGTGGGTGAAACTTTTATTATTTTTTATTGAATATTTTGATTAGGGGCTCTTACATATCTTATCACGATCCATACATTCATCCAATGTGCAAGCACATTTGCACATATGCTGCCACCATCATTTTCAATGCACTCTCTTTCCACTTGAGTCCCTGATAGCAGCTTCCCATTTCTTCCCCTTTCCTCTCCCCCACCCACCCTCACAAACCCTTGATAAGTTATAGATTATTATTTTCATCTCTTACATTGTCTTCTGTCACCCTCACCCACTTTTACATTGGTTGTCCCCCCGAGAGGGTCTTATAGGTTGATTCTTGTGATCATTTACTCCTTCCTCCCCCCACCTTCCCCTAATCATCCTCACATCTCTACTCGAATTGTTGGTCAGGGGAGTTTTATCTATCATGGATTCCCTGCATTTTGGGCTCTTGTCTGTAGCAGTGTGCATGCTCGGTTCTAATTTGGTTTGTCAGGCAGAATTGAAGTCATGATAGTGGGGTGAAGGAAGCACCAAAGAACTGGAGGAATGTTGTATGTTTCATCGGTGCTATCCTGCACCCTGACTGCTTCATTTCTTCCCTGTGACCCCTCTGTGGGTGGATGCCAGATGGTCTACAGGTGGGCAATGGGTCTCCACTTCACGCCCCCCCCCCATTCATCTTGTGTAAGATTTTGTACTGGGTCTTAGATGCCTGGTGTCTGAAACCATCGACACCTCATGATGACACCGGGTGGTGTACCTCTTCCATGTGGGCTTCGTTGCTTCTGAGCCAGATGGCTGCTTGTTTATCTTCAGGTCTATAAGACTCCAGATGCTGTATCTCTTGATAGATGGGCACAGTCAGCTTTCTTCATCACATTTACGTATGTACCCATTTTGTCTTCAGTGATCATGTTGGAAAGGTGAGCATCACAGAATGCCAGATATTAGAACAAAGTGTTCTTGATGTTGAGGCAGTACTTGGGTTAAGGCCCAATGTCCTTCGGCAACTTTAATTCTTTTTTTATTAAATAATTTTATTCTTCCTTGGGAATGAATCCATTATCTTTTTTTTTCTTTTTTTTTTTTTTTTTGCTGCATCACTGCCCTGGCTGGAGTAGGAAAACCAGCCTTGCTCCTGGATAGCTACTGCTGAATTTGAACCGTCAACCCTGTGGGCCGCAGTCCTGCACACAACCACTGTGTTCCCAGGGCTCAGCTTTGCAACCTTAATTCTTAACATATAGATATGAGTACATAGCTATATTCCCTTCTCGTTATATATATTTACATGTATAAATGCAAGTATTTAGATCTCTATAAATATCCCTTGACCCCTGGTTCTTTCCTCTATTTCCTTTTACTTTTCTCTTGTACCACCATCATGTTTGGCCTTCATTTGGGTTCCGTAATGCCCTTGATTAAGCCCCACTCGGCATCCAAGGCCTTTCTTTCCGTTGATTTTAGTTCACTTGTTGTTCCCTTGTCCCTGGGTTGCACTCCCTCCACCACTTCTCCCGTATTCCCCCAGAACCATTGGTTCCATACTTTTCATCTCCAAATTATTCATCCTGCCAATATTATCTAGAAAGACATTCAGTTATACTAATAAGCGCAAAAACCCAGCAAAGCCAAATAAAACAACAAAGGAAGTCAAGATCAACAAAACAATGACAAACCGCAGCAACAACAATAAAAATAAAGTCAGTGACAAAAATAGAAAGGGCTGATGCATGATGTGCACAGTTCCCACACTGTGTTTCCAGTCTGGTTTATTGACAGACATCATGTCTCCTGGTGGGGCCAGCCCTATGGTCCTCTCTGTGGGTTGTCTGCTCCAAGCAGGAATATAGTCCTCAGGGATTGGTGGGCCAGGTGGTCTTCCCCTCCCTCCTCTCCATCACTTTGTTTTTCCCATGTGCTGTAATCAGATGTACCCCTCTGCCCAAGCTAGAACCCCAGTGCTGTCCTCCAAAGTGCATTCTTCTGGTGGTGGGGGTGCTGTCTAACTTGCTTGGGATTGGGGCCAGCTCTCAGAACTTTCTATTGGTTCCCTGGTACATGCAAGTATGTTGTATTCATGGCTTGGGACATTGGGTTGAAGCCTGGTCTCTTTCTCCCTCTCCTGTGCAGATATAAATAATACCTTACTCTTTGGTGGGTTAGTACCCTGCTTCTCCCCCTTCCCATGTCTTCCTTCCTTCCTTCTTTCCTTTCCCCTGCTTATTAATTGGCTGCCATATGTATTGCTGGATTGGGTTTGGATGCTACCATAGTTGCTGGACATCACACAAGGGATGTTTGTATATAGTAGATTTTCCCCTGTGCCCTGTTTTTGTTTTTAAGCTTGCCTCAGTGAACTCATGTTGTACTTGTCCTTTTATGCTCGAATGATTTCACTTAGCACGATTCCCTCCAGTTCTTCTTATGCGGCAATGTGTTTCCTGTGTTCATTGCTGCTTTTTTAGGGATTTGTAGTACTCCATTGCATGTATGTACCACAATTTTTCATCCATTCATCCGTTGATGGAAATTTGAGTTGCTCCCAGCTCCTTGCAATTGTGAACCATGCCATGATGAACACTGGATCACAGGCATCTGGCCATGATTTGTTTCTTGCCTCTTATGGGTATATGACCAGTAGGGGGATTGCCGAATCATATGGTGGCTCGATTTCCATCTGTTTTAGATATCACCAAATTGATTTCAAAAATGGCTGTACATACCTACCTATTCATTAGCAGTAGATGAAAGTTCCTATCTCCCCATGGACTCTCCAACACTTGTTACTTTCTGATTTTTTTAAATGGGCTATCTTTGAGGGTGTTAGGTGGTATATCATAGTTATTTTAATTTGAATTTCTCTTATGGCTAGTGATTGGGAACATTTTCTAATATGTTTATTGGCCAATCAGATTTATGCCCCTGTAAAACTTCTGTTCAGATCCTTTCCCAACTCCTTAGTGGGGAATTAGATTTTTTCTTATTGTAAGCTTGAAAAGTATTGTAGATTGTAATGATAAGACCTTTGTGTCATTGATATGTCATTGCTAAAGATGTTTTCCTAGTCAGTGGGCTCTCTAATGAATTCTTGATGAATGATTTCAATGCACACAGGTGTTTTATCTTCAGTAATTCCCACTTGTGACTCCTCTGCATTTGTATCCTTCCCTATTTCTGATAGTCCCAAGGTCCTCGGGTTTGTCCCAATATCCTCATTTATGTCCCTAAGAGTTTTGGATTTTACTTCAAGTTCTGTGTTTCACTTTGAGTTTACTTTTGTACTTCATTTTCTGCAGGTAGATGTCCATTTTTTCCAGCATCATTTATTGAAGAGGGCATTTGCTTCCCATTTGATATTTTATGGGTCCTTATCAAAAATCAGTTGTTGGTATGATGATGCTTACATTTCTGGGCTTTCAGCTCTTTTCTATTGGGCTGTATATCTGTCGTTATTCCAGTACCACACTCTTTTGACCACTGTGGCTGCATAACATGTGCTAAAGTCAAGTGAAACAAGACCTCCCACTTTGTCCTTCTTCTTGAGGGATTCTCTGCTAATTCTGGGCTTCTTCCCTCTCCATATAAAGTCAGTAGTCAGTTTTTCCAATTTTTTTGAGGAAGGGTAATGGTATTCATATTGAAATAGCATCAAACTTATGTACTGCCTTGGACAGACTGAAATATTTACTCTATTGAGTCTTCCAATCCATGAACATGGGATAGTCTTGGTCACTCTTGGTTCCTTGTAATAGTGTTCTCTAGTTTTCCTTGTACAAATCTTTTTGCTCTTTTAGTCAGGTATCTCCCTATGTATTTCAATTTGTACTTCACTATTGTAAAGGATACTATCTTTTGAATTGCCTCTTCTATGATCTTGTCTGATATGTATAGCAGTCTGATAGACTTCTGTTTGTTGATCTTGTGTCCTGCGATTCTGCCATATTCCTCTATCACTCCAACACTCCATTTGTGGAGTTTTGGGTTTTTTGATTTACAAAATCATGTCGTCTGTGAATAATGATAATTTCACCTCTTCCTTCCCCAGATGAATACCTTTGATATTAACTAGGACCTCCACTATGATGTTAAATAGGAGAGAGGACAAAAGGCATCCTTATCTGGTCCCCTTTTTCATTGCTTTTGTATTTTCTCTGTCAATTATCACATTGGCTGTCAGTTTTTCATATATAACTTATAAATTATTGAGAAATTTTGATTCCATTCCTACCTTCTTGATTGTCTTAAACAGGAATGGGTGTTGGATGTTGTGGAATGCTTTTTCTGCATCTTTTGATCTTATCACATGGTTCTTATAATTTTTTTTCTGTCAATGTGGTGAGTAATATGTTGAACCATCACTGCATACCTGGTATTAATCCCCTAGGTCTTGTGAATTATTAGTTTTATATGCTTTTGTATTCTACTGACCAGTATTTTGTGAAGAATTTTTGCATTGATGTTCATTAGGGTTATTGGTTTGTAGTTCTAAATTCTTGTGGAATCATTGCCCACTTTAGGTATCAGAGTTATACTAGCTTCATAGAAAAAGTTTGGGAGTTTTCCATCTTTTTTCTATGTTTGGGATGAGTTTGTGTAGGGTTGGTGTCAGTTCTTTCCTGGATGCTTGGTAGAATTCTCCTGTGAAGCAATCTGGCCTGGGAGATTTTTTTGTTGGCAATCCCTTGATAACCTTGTCTATTGCTTCTATTGCTATGGATTTGTTGAGGTTTTTGATATCCATCTGGAATAGTCTAGGGAAGGATTGTTTTTCCAAGTATTTGTCCATGTCTTCCAAGTTATTGAATTCATTGAAGTACAGACCTAGGTGAGAAGTTTTCTGGAAGCATCTCAGCTATCATAGCTCTCCACATGGCTCTTCTGGATCCAGGACTCTGGCTGCCATCAGCATAGCTTCATGTGCCATGTCAGTAGTAAGCAAAAAGAGTGTGTCCCCCTCTAGAGAGAAAAACAACAGTTCCCAGAATACTCAGGAGAAGGTCATGCCCACAGATTCCTCATTGACCGTGACCTGATTGACATGTGACACTCCACTCCTTTACTCATGTTGACAAGAGATGATGTAACTGCCACACCGCACTTCATGAAACATGCATCTCCAATCAGAGAGGTATGGGGTAAATGATGTAGACTAAATGCGTAATGAGGGAGGAGTGCCTGATCTGCCAGAACAAAAAATAAAGAAAAAAGGTCAAGGGAAAAATAAGACAAAGTAAAAAGAAAAGAAAGCAGGTGGTTAAGAGAGAAGAACTAATAAAAGATAAGAAAATAAAAGATTCCACAACACTGGTTAAGGAAGATGTTACAGTTTGTGTGTGTGTGTGTGTGTGTGTGTGTGTGTGTGCCAGCATTCCACCTGCAAGAAAATATGGGTGGAGTTTATCTTATCACTTCCCCCCCTCTATTCAGCTTCCTGCTGGTGAGCTGCTCTGAGATATGCCAGAGTCCTGAGATGCTTCCATTAACATTGGATCCACAAGACTTGCACCTACCGGCCTGTGATCTTCCTGTATTTTGCATCATTGCCTGTGGCTGTGTGAAGCTGAAGATGGAGTTATGGACCAGTATCAGACCTATGGACCTGAACTCACACAGAAGATGAAGGCTTATGTAAGGACCAGGTGGGTGGAGGTTGAGGAACAGCACTTCTGGTCAGTGGGTGATGTTGTTTGGTACAATATGTGTTAACGTTGAGTAACAATCTGTGGACGAGTGCTTTTAGAACTTCAGGCTTGTCAAAGGCAGGCATTTAAAACACGAAATGGATGAAACCAGAGTAATGGGAACTGAGGTATCTACTTGTTACAGGGCTCCCTCTGTCTCAGGCAGAAAACACCCAGGTTGAAAACGCCTGATAAGCCTGATTATCAGGAACTCACCATACCTTGTTCAAGGTGTGAAGTCAGAGCTGGGATCTCGGATCCAGCCTCACCAGAACCACTTTCTGTGGAGTCAATCTGACTCATGGCAATGCCATGTGGATCAGAGAAGAACAGTGTTCCACAAGAGTTGTGATGACTTGCCAAAGCAGATCATCAAGCCCTTCTTCTGAGGTGCTTTGGGATGGACTAGAAACAACATCTTTTACAGTAGAGCCTGAGAAGCCTGTGGCCTCCCCAGGGGCTCTAGAACATCTTACATGAGGGTGTTTTCTCACCACATCATACATATCCTGTATCAATTGTCTAGCATGTCTTCCTTAGAAAATCCCCACCAAGCTCCTTTCAGAGAAACAGACAAGAGTCTTGGAGAGGAAGAGGAACAGCAGACTAATTATCATGTGGCATGATGGGATGACTCTGGAAGAGCTGTGACAAACTATGAAAAAGAACCCACAGACAAGCCAGCATGCCTTGACAAGGAAGTCAACGGGCTCTTTCCAAAACAACCAGCTGGCATTAAGTTAGCCCCATGTGTGTCAGTGTAGTTCTCTAGAGGGTTTGCAGGGTTGACTTTTTGGAAGTAGATGACGAAGTCTTTTTTCTGAGGTACCTCTGAGTGGACTTGAACCGCCAGCCTCTGGATTAGCAGCTGAGTTCATAAGCCATCGGTATCACCAGTTCCTTATTAGGGTTGTGTTTCTGGAGATTATGAAGGGGTCTAACAGAGTAGGCTCTCTTCAGGACACCTCCTGCAGTGTGGCACAAATCACTCATCTGCCAAGGTCACTGTCGGCCTCCAAGAGAAAGTCTTTGATTTACCATGTAAGGGAATTCCCACTAGCAGATTAAATATTTTTCTATTTTATCATTTTCCTGCAGTGAACAATGTTTGGCATGCAGAGAGCATTTATGAATATTAGAAGTAAATATTATGGCGTCAGTTACAGAAAGGGACATGGATCTGCAAACCCAGGACTGGAAGACATTAGGCTTCACCTCAAAAACAAGGGGGGGGAAATTAAAAATACTTAAAACATGAACATACTCATTAAAGCCTTGCAATGATTCACTGTGCATCCCAAATCCCCACTCAGGGGAATAAAACGGATAGAAGCAAATTGATTTTAAATGACATGTCTGACTATCCAAGGAGATGTAATTGCTCTAGCTTTGAGTTTGGGGCATTTCTTAGTCGAGAGCAAGCAAGCCTGTACTTTTCACATTGAAAACCATCAGCTTTGTTTTCCAGACAGAGCTAGAGCCTTCCACAAAGCATGACAGACAGGTTCCCAAAATGCCAAGCTACGACTCAGAGTTTCCATGGGCCACAGGCCATTTTGGGCCCAACTGGCTCTTTGAAAAATACAAACAAAGACAGTGTGGGTCACAGTGGTGCTCTGCTCTGTGGCCCTCTTTGAGAGTGAAGTCTAGATGAGCAGGGTGGAAACTAAGGTCAGGCAAATCCTCCTCCTTGGGGCAGTGATTCACCACCCACTAATTTAATCCTTCCTGGGAAACCTTTTAGAGTCTGCTTTTGCTGTGGCTGTTTCATTGCCACAGGCCTGGAAACCCCCCAGGATTCCATACATTTTGATCACCGTGATGAAGTGACATCTGCCTCAAGGTGTGGTGGCTAATTGTCATGGATCTGGTTCTGACTCATGGTAGCCTTATGCCCAACAGAACAAAGCAGTGCCTGGTACTGAGCCATCTTCTTGGGAGAAAGACAGGGGTTTCTGCTCTTGTAAAGAGTCACAATCTTGGGAACTCACAGGGACAGTTCCACGCTAGAATTGCTTGAGTCAGAATCAGCTTGATGTCAGTGAGATGAGGTGCTATCTTCAAGATCTTTCTGAGTCAAGACCGCTCCCCAAAGTGAGACTATTCTCTCTTCTAGCCCCTGACACAAGGAAAAATAACTGGGAGCTATGAATATGTTGGATTTGCAGATACATTTTCCCCTAATCACTCTTACTCTACCTCCTGTCTCATTGACTATCCCTATGCCTCCTTGGATTTAAACTTCTTGGAGTGCAAATCACTTCATCACTTTTCTAGCTAGTCCTGGTGAATTTATTCAACACATCCATGGTGTTTCTTTCCTTTCAAGATGTTAGCAGCCTAACCAATTTTGCGGTCACCTGCACATTCAAAAGTCCAGCTGGGACACAGATTTCTAATCAAGCCCTAAAATCAAGTCCCACACATTTAACAAGTATTCAATCAATATATTGGGATGAAGGGGTGAGGGAAGCAAAAAGGGCAGGGAGACAGTGAGGTTGGGAAGGAGAAAAGAAGGAGAAAATGAAGAGTCTACATTGTGTGAGAGTAACTTTGAATCGTGGAGTGGACATCTAAGGAGCTATGTTACCATAGCGGGACCCACATTTGGCTGCTGGCACAAGGTTTGAAACCAGCGAACACTCCTCCAGAGGAAGATGAGGCTTTATATTCTCATACAGACATCCAATCTCAGAAACTCACCAGGGCCATTTTACTCTGCCCAATTGGATCACGAAAAGTCATAATGGATTCAAGGGCAGTGATTTTGTTTTTGGCCTTTTGAGTGAAAGTTCTGATCAAACGGTGGCGCTCATAATAACCTAAGTGAGTTATCTTCCTTTAACCGGGAGTTCCAGGGGACATAAGACAGTGGAAGTGTCAAGGCAGGAAGCAAACTGTCCGAAAGTCCACTAGCGCATGGGCAGGCCTGAGAGCCAGGCAGGGAGCAAGCAAGCTGCTGAACCAGCTCCAGGGAGGAAGTTGTACCAAACAAGTGACTGCTACGTTCTCAGGTCTGGCTTTTGCGGACCTTATCAGGATCCTCCCACACACCCCAGGTGAGAGAAACTGAGGTTGGTGACTTTTCCTGTTAATTTGATCTGGACACACTGAAACTAATCATACGGTCGAGGTGAGAGGGAACCTTTCACTCATTCGTTTTGCACACACCATCAGGAAAAAGCAACAATTAGAAAAGGACTCCCCACTCAGTCAATGAAAATAAGTGAAACTCTCACGGAAATGGATTGACACAACAGATATAACCGGGACTCAAACAAGGACTTCCTCATGAAGATGGGGCAGGATCCCGCAATGTTCTGTACTGTGTTCCAGGGGTTCTCCCTGAGTCAGAAATGGCTTGAAAACGGCTATCAACACAGTCATCTTGTTTCTTTTTTATCTTTTTTAGTCTTCAGCATGTCGAGGAAATGAAATTATCTTGAGTCACCACCATGCCAGTCTCTGTCAACACTAAGGAACCATGTTCTCACCACTTGCAAGGTATGGAATCCCCTTCCAGAATGTGATTTGGCCTTTGTGTTTGCTTCTTTGCCCACTCTTGTCTGTCATTTTGTCCTACGGTAGCGGCTTGTGTGTTGCTGTGATGCCAGAGGCTAGCTGGCATTGGCATGTCAAGTTTCAGCAGATCTCCAGACTAAGAGCAGACGACGAAGAAGGAAAAGGCTGTCCACTTCAGAGAAACTAGTCACTAAATATGAACAGCACTGAAACATTGCTGATTACTGAAAACCTATTGAATAGAAGCAGAACCTTGTCAGAGAGAGTGCCAGAAGATGAGCCCTGCAGCTCAGAAGGGACTCAACATATGACAGAAGTGAAGCTGACTTCTGAAAGCAGAGAGGGCTGGAATGACACAGATGAGTGAAACTCCTGGGAGAGAAGCCTTCAGGACCCTCATTTGCTGATGGGGAACAGTTCACTATGGAAAGAAATGGCTACAAACATCACTTAGTAATCAGAACTCGGAATGTCTGAAGGATGAATCTAGGATAATGGGAAGTTGTCAAAAATCTATTTTCATTCATGGAAATCTAGTCAGTGTAGCTATTATCCAAAATTATGCACTAGCCACTAAAGCTAGTGATACCAAAATTAAAGATTTCTGCCAATGCCTTCAGTCGGACATCGACCAAACATGGTATGTTTATAATTATTGGCCACTGGAATGCAAAAGTTGGAAACAAAGAGGAAAGCAAAGTAGTTGGAAAATGTGGTCTTTGTGATTGACACAAAGCTGGAGATCACACCATGTGATAGACTTTGGCAAGACCAATGGTTTGTTCATCGCAAATTCCTTTTTTTTTCAGCCACACACACTGTGAGTATACACATGGGCTTCTCCAGGTAAAAAAACAGAGATCAAATTGACTATCTCGGTGGGAAGAGAAAGGGTCCCTGGTGGTGAAGAGGCAGTGTTGCGATGCTGACCAGAAGGTCAAAAGTTTGAAACCACCAGCTGCTCCGCAGGAGAAAGAACTTTCTACTTTTATAAAGCATGATAATCTTGAAAGCTCAAAGGAGGAAATGCTACCCTGTTCTATCAGGTCCCTGTGAGATGGCATTGTGGGAGAAACTCAATATTGGCAGATAAAAAGGGTCCAGGGACCAACAATGGTGAAACAGATCATCAACTATTCTGGTGCAAGTTTAGTGTAGAGCTGAAGAAAGTAAAAACAAGTCCACGAGAACTAACCTATGACCTTGAGTATATCCCAGCTGACTATGAGGACATCTCAAGGACAGTTTAGCACATTGGAGACTGATGACAGAATACTTGATGATTTGTGGACCCACATGAAGAATATCACACACAAAGCAAGAAAAGGGTCATTAGGAAGGTAGAAAAGGAAGAAAAGGTCAAAGTTCATGTCAGAAGAGACTCTGAAACTTGCTCTTCATCATAGATTAGCTAAAGTCAGTGGAGGAAATGATGAAGTCAAAGAACTGATCAGAAAATTTCAAAGAGCAGTTGAGTGAAGATGAAATAAAATATTATAATGAAATGTGAATAGACCTACAATTAGAAATCCCCCAAAGAAGAACATGCTCAGCATATCTTAAGCTGAGAGAACTTAATAAAAAAATTAGCCTTGAGTTACACTATTGAAAGAATCTATGGGCAAAATATACAAGAATATAGAAAGTGTAGTTGGCTGGTTAACTAGAGAAACAAACCCAGGGTCACTTATAGATGTAGAAGAAAGAGCTTTATATCAAAGAGTAATCATATATTAAGAAAAAATCCTAGCCCAGTTCAGATAAAGTCCGTAAGTCCAATACTAGTTCATAAATCTTTCAGACTCACACAGCACATGTAATGATGCAAAATGCAGGAAGATCACAGGACAGTGGGTTCAAAGTTTTGTGGATCCAGTGGCAGTAGAAGCATCTCAGCACTGGCATAGGTCTCCATGTGGTTTCTTCTCCTGCTCTCCAAGTATCTCAACAAAGGAAAAGTGAGAGAGTGAGAGAGGCTCTTGCAGGGCTCAGCAAGTCTCTGAGTGGCTCGTCAACAGGAAGGTGAAGCAGAGATTTTCATGAGAAGGCCAGACCCACAAGGAGGAATCGTCAGGCTTGGACCTGATTGACAGGCTAGACTCCACCCATACACTTGTCAAGTTGATATAAAATTATGTAACTATGACAGGAAACATTACAAGAAGATGAAAAGAATAAACAGAATCACTATACCAAAAATAGCTAGTCAGTATTCAACCAGTTCAAGAGATTCATATGATCAAGAAGCAAGGGTCTTGAAGGAAGAAGCTTAAGCTGCACTGAAGGCATTAGCCAAAAACAAGATGCCAGGAATTGATGGCATACCAATTGATATGTTTCCACAAGCTGATAAGATACTGGAAGCACTCATTCATCTATGCCAAAAATTTTGGAAGATAGTTACTTGGACAACTGATAAGGAGAGATCCATAGTTTTACCAATTCTTAAGGAAGGTGATCCAGCAGAATATACAAATGCTACAAAAATATCACTGACATTACATCCAAGTACATTTTTACAGAAGTTCATCCAACATAACTGCAGCAGTACATCAAAGGGTGGTGCTAGAAATTATTAGGCAGGATTCAGAAGAGGAAATGGAACAAAGGATATCACTGTTGATGTCAGATGGGTCATCAAGCAGAGAATACCACAAGATGTTTACTTGTTTTTTATTTATTGTGCCAAGATATTTGACTTGTGAACAAACTATGGATAGCCTTGAGAAGAATGGTAATTCCAGAGCACTTCATTGTGTTGTACATGGATGAAGAGGCATTTGTGTGAACATAATCAGGTAATATTGCATGCTTTAAAATCAGGAAAGCTGTACATCAACGTTGTATCCTCTCACCATACTTATTCTAAGGAAATGAGCAGAGAATCTGGAATTTATGAAGAGGGCGGCATTAGGGTTGAAGGAAGCTTCATTCACAACCTATGATATACAGATGACACAATCTTCATGTTGAAAGTGGGAGGACCTGAAGCCCTTGTTGATGAAGACAAAGGATTTCAACTTTCAAAATGGATTGCAACTCAGTACGAGAAAATTTAAAAAAATCCACACAACTGGACCAATAGGTAGCATCATGGCACATGGAGAAAAGATGGAAGTTGTTGAAGATTTTATCTTGCTTAGACCTATAGTTAATGGACATGGAGGCAGCAGTCAAGAGATAAAAGGATTGTCTTGGGTAACTCTGCTGCACAAGACACTTTTGAAATGTTGAAAAAATAAGGAGGTTACTTGGAGACCTAAGGTATACATGACACAAGCCATAAGAGTTTCAATTGCCTTAAATGCATACGAAAGTTGAACATTGTCATTCTCAAAACATGTGTGGATTGTGAAAAGAGTTGTATGAGGCCCCAATAAAATGATTAAAACATAGAAAGTTGAACATTGATAAAGGAAGAAAAAAGAAAAATTGATGCAGTTGGACTATGGTGCTGGTGAAAAGTATTCAAAGAGCTATGGACTGCCAGCAGAACAGGCAAGCCTTTTCTGGAAGAAATATCTCAAAAGGGATGTATACCCCTTATTGTGCATGATGACATATCCAAGAAGTTCATTTGAGCCTTAGGGTTCGGAATTATTGGTACATGTCCATAGTAGATTGCATCATGTCTCCTGATACTTTGTCAAAATTAGGGTCCGATTGGAGATGGAGAGACTTTGTCTCATGTACATTGGGCATGCTATTGGGAGAAACCTTAGCTTGGTAAAGTGGAGGGGAAGTGACAAAGAGGGAAGACTCTGGCAAGATAAAAGAACAGCTGCTGCAACAATGCCCTCAAACATAGAACAATTGTGTGGATCAAGCAGGATCGAGCAGTACATTGTTCTATTGTGTGTAGGGTCACTATGAGTTGGAACAGACTTGATAGCATCAAACAACAATGACAAACTTGTTTCTGGGACTAATGAGTCAGGGCTTACCAGACCAAGAGGAAACACCAGGGAATGTTGTGTCATGACCCTACAGACCTCACCCTGTGTGTGTCCTCATTTGTATCCTTTTGGGTTATAGTACAACAAACAAATGTTATACAGTAAGTTTGGTATGTGCTCCATCAATTCCACAAATTTGCCAGTGACTTATCAAGCCCACAGGAGCACTGAGAGTCAGCAGAGCTTGGTGGCACATACTTGGCCGTTTGAATGATAGAGTCTGTCTAATTTGTGAGTTGTGATGCAGGTTTTGCATGACTAGAGGGAGAGAGAGAGAGAGAGAGAGAGAGAGAGAGACAGAGAAGAGAGAGAGTGTGTGTGTGTGTTGCTTAGGCGGTTGGCAAGAAGGATGGAGAAGGAGGAATGTGAGAATTGGATCCATTTCTCTACTTAGGGAATTGGATCCATCCATACCACCCATTAGCAATGAAGGTAGCCTTCAGGTAGTTGGCTTCTTGCTTAATGCACCATCCTACCCTTCTTGTCATGGCTGGTGGCATCTTCATCCACATTTACACTGGGTTCTAGAGGTCGGGAGAGGAAATCATGCAGGGGAATTGTCTGTTCTTTAGGAGGCACTCTAGGTCTCACATTTTCTTTTCTGTTTGAACCCGTAGCCTTGACTGACCAACTGGGTTTAAGCCTTTCCTGTAGAAGATCGCCTCAGAAAGGGTCTGAGGATCATATTAAGGGACAAACATACCAGTTCCAGTTCTTCAACAATAGAAAATAGATAGGAAGGAAATGGAGGAAAAGAGATCATCTTTAAAAAGTTATTGAATGTTATGTTTAATTAAGGAAGAATGTGTTGTCTATGCATACCAAAATAGTCCTTGGCATAGCCAGGTCTACCAAGAATGCCAGGCTCGTATCTCATACATTCCTTGCAACAAGTCTTTGCAATTGAGCTTTTCACTATCCATGATTTACAAATGAAGAGACCAGGATTTATGAAAATAAGCAAAGTCCTTAAAAACCACAAGGCTAGTCAATGGTTGAGTAGGAATATGTGAATTTGAGTTTCTAGAGGATCTTCTATTTCCCGAACCTTGACCAATGCATATCAAACTAATTACCAAGTACTCGAGTATAAGTCCACCTGACTATCTGTTGAGGCACCTAATTTTACCACAAAAACTACATTAAAAATGTGCTTAAAATTTTGGTAAATCCTGTTAAATGATTAAAAGCTAGAATTCCTTCATCTGTTCTTCTAGGTTCAAAGGAGTTTTCATGACTTGACCCTACATGGAATTAAATCACCAGACAGTCTGATGAGATCCCTTTTCTCTAAACACGTACATTTGCTCACTGGTGCACTTGATCCCTGCTCCCTCACAGACACATACATATGCCTCACAGCATGCACACGAACATACACACTCTGATACATACATGCCACATATACCATTCAATGATATTCACCTACATACTTACTCTAGAAGTAAAGTGACCAGACTGTGTTACTGTGAGACAAAGCAAGATACACGAATGACTTTCCTATAGGCTGTAACGAGGAACCGTTGTTAGAGGAAATAAGAACCCAGTGCAAGTTCCTTATTCGTTTTGTCCAAACTTATCAATGGGTGTCTTGTGGTGTGCGAAATACTAACTAAGTAATAGCCTTCTAGAGAGAAGCTATACCTTTCCTTAAGGAAAACTCACCAATCTGAAAAACACAGTGATGGCATTTTAAAATTAAAATAAATGTTACAATACTATTTTTGCATTCTATGAAAAATTTTTTTGCTCCATATAGACCAAATTTTTAATCAAGAACCCCTCTTTGTCCCGCTTAAAATCTGGTCACTTGATCTAGAAACTATCTTGCTCTTTATAAGTCATATCAAGCTCCTTAATTTCAGTGTCCCCAAACATTCTCTCCAAAGGCAGCACTTTCCAATAAATTGCTTATAAAGACCAAAGTTTGCCCAACAGAGAAAAACTCAATGGGGGTTTTGAAAGATTTGTGTGTTTGTGTGTGTGTTAGATGAAGAGTTTATAGACAAATTGGTTTCCCATTAGATAGTTTCTACACAAAGTTTTCCACGACACTCATTGCGTCCCCCCTTTGTGTCAGCACTCTGGTAAGGATTTTGTGAGTCATCTACCAATCAGGACTGACATCCTAACTGTGCCCTTGTGTGTTTGTGCAGAAGAAGGTGCTGGGAGAGAGTCGGTGGAGAAAGATCAGATCATGTTGAGTGTTTTCTCTTGTGTTCAGTGAGTTCTAACTTCTCATTTCTGTCCTCTGGGCAAGCAAGTCCTGACCCTGTCTTCAATACAGACAGGCTGTCTTCAGTGTCTCCACAACAAGCATTTTGCAGGTTTCCCCTAAGAAAGCTCATGGGAGCCCTGGTGGCATAGTGGTCATGCATTGGGCTGCTAACTGCAAGGCTAACAGAGAGGTAGCTCTCTGTTCCTGCAAGATTTACAGTCTTAGAAACTCACAGAGGCCATTCAACTCTGTCCTGTAGGGTGCTATGAGTCAGATTTGATGGCAATCTACTTGATGGCATTGAGTTTCTTCAGCAAGAAGCCTCATCAAAAGAGAAGTTCTCTTCAAAGTTTAACTATTGTAATTCCTTACTGAGGCAATGGCTTTCAGAGTCTGTTTTCTATATTGAAAGTAACAGAGAAACCAAAGTTTTGCAAAGCAATAGTATTATCTTCTTACCCACGCTGTTCCTATTATCAAGGTATGATAATAAACAACAGCAATAATAAAGCTACTTCGAATCTAAAAAAAAATCTTGAACAAAAATCCTTGACTCTTGTATTGTGACTGTTACTTTTAGTTGATATTTTATCATCTTATCACTCCTGGCCTCACATCCACATGCCATTGTGGGTTATTTATGAAGATGAATTGTGTGCTAAGATCAAAATCAGCAATCAATTTTTTTGGCTATGTCTACAATTGTTTTTATGGATATGCACAAAAGATTTTGGAAAATATTTTCCAGTGGGTTTATTTGTTTTGAAAAAAGGGTTTGGTAGAAAATGAGTATTTAAAACATTTCTTTTGTGTTGTCACCAACCCACAGCCCCATGTTTGGAATGTCTTGAATTATTCAGGAAGTGAAGTGACAATTTGGGTCATTTGTACTCTTGGCTTTGCTAGTATGCTTTGTGGTGTCCAAGTTTGTCCGCCTGCAAATATAATGCCAATCACTGGCAGCTGTTTGCTTCTTCAAGAGTTTGTACAATTTAGAAATTTAAGTTTGGGATTATCCAATTTATCTGAGCCTTACTGTCCACTTCTCAGACACAGGTCAGCCATGCCTATGTCAGAGGGCTGCTGGGAGAACTAAGAAATCTACAAGAGATAAAGTCAGAGTTACTTGAATAAATTGAAGCTTTAAAATATAGTCTACTAGTTGAAGTCTAACATTAACAATTGGGCTAAAACATATTGTGCACATGTATCCTGGTCCCACTAGGCTTACATGTTCTTCAAGGAGAAGCAATGACCTTTTGTCTGGAAGTTGGAGGTTCAAGTCTATTCAGAGGAGACGCAGAAGAGAGGCCTGCCAATCTACTTCTAAGAAATCAGTGATTTAAGACCCAACAGAGATTAGTTGCACTCTGATATTGATGTTGATAAGAAGAGGATGTCTATATTCAGAATTTTATCCACCCCTAAATAAAGCTCAAAGATTTAATTCCAGCTTAAAAAAATCTGTTTGTGAAACTGGATTTGAAGTTCTCACATGGACGCAGCAATGAGGATGAAAGAAAGACTTTGTTGATAAGTGCTGGGATCTGCTTTTCCAGGGAGAGGGAAAATTGGGAGAGCATGGGTTGAGAACAAGAACCTGAGGCATTCTTCAGGGCCTGCCTTCCACAGGGCTATAGTCTGGAGGGCTCAGCTTCAGTTGAGAAGGATGCGCTACTCTAGCCCTGCTATGTGAGCAGACCGGTCATCAGAGCTGTGGACTGGAAGGGCCTGGGTACTCTAGTGAACTGTTTGCCCTCACTTCTCTGTCATTTTTGTTTGAGGAGGAATACATTTCTCAACTTGGTATTGAATAGAGCTTTGGGATGCTTTCGATACAGACAACTAAATGAAGGGGCGGTGACCCTATTTATAAATATTTCCTAGTGCTGCTGAAATACTCCAAACCTATGTGACCCAAACTTTGTTTGACTCCAATTTAAATGTTACACATGAGAGTATGGGTTTAAAGAGAACTTTGATCTATGTGTTCATAGTCTTATATAAAGTCTGAACACCTACTACTTACTGTGGACAGTGCAAAGGGCTAAAGATAGGGCGACACAATGCCCAGAACCTGAAATAGAAGACTGGGGCTAACCAGAGTATGTCTGGACTTAGGAAATCTCTTTGACAAATATATATTTGCCTCACCAGCCAAGCATTGTATATTTTGGGTCCCCCTGGAGGGCTTATGAGCTGGTGACTTCCTAGGTTATCAGTTGAGTTACTAACCACAAAGTCAGAAGTTTGAATCCACCAGCTTCTTGAGGGGAGAAACAGGGGGCCTTTTACTCTTGTAAATAGCTACAGTTTCACTAACCCACAGGGGCAGGTCTACCCTGTCTTATTGTATCACTATGGGTTGAAGTCAACTTGATGGTTGTAAATTTGGTTTTGAGTTTGGAGACCTGCAATGGGAAAGGGTCTAGGAGAAAACAAGTTGAAGGGAAGGCTGATGGTCACAGAGGGGGAGAGAGAGAGAGAGAGAGAGAGAGAGAGAGAGAGAGAGAGAGAGAGAGAGAGAGAGAGAGAGAGAGAGAGAGAGAGAGATATGGAGTGAGAGTAAGAGAGAGAAGGAGGGGGAAGGGACAGGGAGAGGGAGAGAGGTAGACAGTCTCTATACTAGCATATTCATCTTGTGGCCAAAGCAAACCACAGAGTAACTTTACCAGTCCTGTACTTGAATGGGTATCAGTGAGAAAGAGGGTGCATTAGAGGGAGAGCAATGAACTTGATCGTGCCTCCTAGGTTGCTCAATACTCAATGCTCAATATTCAATACTCAGTATTCAATGTTCCCTTCACAGTCCCATCTCACACTGTTTTTGCTAGTTTCCATCAAATTGGGTCTGACTCATAATGCCATGTATACAACAGCACGAAACACTGCATGACCCTGGACCATTCCCACTATTGTTTCAAGGCATGAGCCCATTGATACAGCCACTGTGTCAGTCCACCTTGTTAAGGGCCTGCCTTGTCTACACTGCCTCTCCACTTTACCATGCATAGTGTCCTTCTTCAGGCACTGGTCTCTGCTGATATGTCCAAAGTATCCTTGCCTCTAAGAAGTACTCTGATTATAATATTCTCAAGACAGATCTGTTTGTCCTTCTAGCATTCCGTGGTACCTTCAATAGTCTTCTCTGGTACGATTCAAATGCACTGTTTCTCCTTTGTCTTCCTTATTCAACATCCAACTTTCACATGCCTATGAGACAATGGGAAATACTTGGGTTAGGCACACCCGAGTTCTCACAGAGATATTCTTGACTTTCCGTACTCTACGGTCTGAGGCCTTACCGCAGTAAATGTGTCAGATCTCATCTTATCTCAGAAGCGAACCAGCATCACACCTGATTAGTACTTGAATGGGGAGATTCTCAGAGAAGGTGGGGGCTGTTGACCTCCAAGACTAGTCTTCTCCAACTTACAAAGGTCACGCGGATGGGGCTGCATGGCTTACCCCTGTAGGGAGGAGGCTATGGCTGTGTCCCTTTAAATCTCCACTGGCATCCTCACCCCTATCCCTGCTGAATATAAAAGTTCTTACTGGAAAGGGAATGGCTGTTACCCGACTCAAAGGAACCTTTAGAGTCTTCTAGAATCTAAGCATATTTATTGAGAATCAAAAAGAATTTCTCAGAAAGTGAAGCAGGAGCCAACAGTGTAAAAAATGCTCAGTCTCAGCAGGAAACCAAAGGCTCCCTTAAAATCCAAGATGATGAGGCATGTTCACGAAGGATAGGCTACAGAGGAGTAGGAGCTTCAGCTATCCCCAGAGGAGACATGTGGCTTGCATTGGATTACTTATCTAAAGGGCAGCAGTACTAACCCTTCTAGTGGTGACTTGGTGATCTGCTTCCATACAGATGGCAACTGCCAACACTCCATGGAAGGGTTCCACCTTGTCACTCACAGGGACTTTGTCAGTCCGAAGCAATCCAAGGCAAGTGGTTTGGTTCATTCTAGGGAAGTTTACAAGGGAATGAAGAACTGCAGAGGCCTAAAGACAGCAGGGGGTGATGGTGGAGGTGTGTGAGATGTTTATTACCTGTAGATCTGAGCACATTGTGGGTGGAGGCTTATACAGACTAGGTTCTTGAAGAGGATCTGCGGTGTTTAATACAGGGGCACAATCACCTGTGCAGGTACACAGAAGGGAGTGACCTGTCTAAGCCCCTTTCTGCTCCATTGATGGGAGTCCAGGTGGATCAACCTCTAATATATTTCAGGTTTCAAAAGGGTGGAGAAGGGACCTGCAGTAGTCTGGAGACCTGGGAGATAACTGGTCATTACCAGTTTGAGTGGGGTTGTAAATCGACATAAAATAGTAATGATGACTTCCTTTACTTGAGGATGGACCATGGACCAAGGACTACAGTAGGCGTTTAGTCATGGATGTTTTTAGTCCTCAAGAAAACAACTTAAAGTACACTGTGGCCTCCCTGTTTTAGGTGAAAAGACTAGGGTTTGGAGCACTAAAGCCATTTGTCAAAAATCACATGTTATGAGGGAGCTCAGAATCAGATCCCTGGGTGATGGAAGTGGCTTATAATTCTCTACAAGCCTGTTAGACCCCACGCAGCAGTGTTACAGAGGCCTGTCGCTGTGACTCCACAGAGATCGTAGCCAATACAACCCAGTAGGCAGGTTCTACTGCTGTTACATCTGGGGATTCCAGCAGTTCATTTGCACTCAGCAGCGACCAATCTGGTCTCTTTTGTTTAGCAGTGTGTGCAAGTTCAGGTTTTCATATGACAAAGCCCAAATACCCCACCCCCCACCCCACCCGCCACTGTGTATTATAGTTTTTGCTTCCACAGCTGGCAAGGAACAGCATGAAGGGACTGTGAGCGCATTTGATTTTGCTTAAATAGAACAGCCTCTCTAGAAGATCTCCTTCACAGGTGCATCTCCAGCCCACGAGAAAGAAAGTGGTACTAATGGGATTGTCTCCCACCTGCCGGGCAGTGGGTCCTACGACGGTGGCTTGCTTGTGGCTGCCGTGCTGAAGGCTATGGGAATGGGATTTCAGATACAAACGGGGTCGTCCTGTGGTTTCAGTAGAGATTCTGGGCCAAAGTAACTTTGAAGAAAGACCTGGCAATCTACTCCTTAAAATCGGCCTGTGTCGTGGTGATGCAGGGGCAGCAATTCAAAGCCACCAGCTGCTCCTGAGGAGAAAGACGGGACTTTCTACTCCCTCAAAGAGCTCAGAAACTCATGGGGACAGTTCTACTCTGTCCCCTAGGGCTGCTTATAAGTCAGCATCGACTAGAGGGCAGTGAGTTTGGGGGGGGGGGCACCTAGGGATCAAGACAATCTGTGTCTCCTTCGATGTCAGAAGATGAGCCCTTGAGTCTGGAAGACCCTCAAGATGCCCGGTGACTCCAACCACGGGCTTCAGCATGGCGCTGGTTACAAAGACAGTGCAGGCAGAAGAAAGCATGCGCAGGGTCATTATGAGCTGGAGTCAATTGGATGACAACTCACCCCACCACCACGACGATGACTTTTATTGTCTCTTTTCATCGCTGAGAGGTGGGTCTGGTCCATCCCATCCTGGACCAGACAACCACTGACAATGGCAACCCCTGGATCTCCACCCCCTCTCTCACAGCCTGCCCAGGGAAAGACTGCTGTGTCCAACTTGAGCGGCTCAACAACAGGGCAGTCAGGGCAGGAGCAGCGGAAGCAGCAGGCAATTTTAAAAAGGAAGTTGATCCATTGAGAAAGCTGGAATCAATTTGATTTTGACTCAGAGTCATGCTCTGCCTCTCTGGGAGGGGAAACACGTCTCTGAAACTATGGTGCCAGCTCACCATAGTGAGCTATAAATAAATGTCAGAATTACCGCTTCCAGTGTTTTACTATTTTGAAAGGGTACATTGTTTAGGTTTTTGACAAGTAGATTGATGAAACGCAGACCTGCGAAGTCGCAAGCTTGTCTGTTTGACATTTGTTTACTTGGTCGATTACAAGAAAATAGATCTTCAAAGATGATAATGCTTTTTAGGAGTGAGACTCAAAGTGTGCTTCTGCAGGCTCCTGACTTTGTGTATTTTAAACTCCGCAAACGGCTAGGGCTGCGCTTTTCCACCCCAAGATGGCCGAGGGCTGTCCTATGGGGCCAGGTGTCCCACTTTACAGACACCAGTTCCAGACCAGGAAGCAGTGGACCAGACAAAGGAAGAGCTTTCATTGGGCTGCTAACCTCAAAGTCAGTAGTTTGAAACCTCTGGCCTCTCCTCGGGAGAAAGATAGGACTTTCAACTTCCATTAAGAGTTGCAGTCTCAGAAAGTCACAGGGACAGTTCTCGCTTGTCCAGGGAAGCCATATTTTGATGGGGAAGGGCACTTGCTCACTCAGAGAAAGCCTTCTCTTTTCCTCACGTGTAAAGATTTGGGGAGGCTCAAGAGGGGTTCCTGGCATGTGTAATGTTTTCCTTGGCACCATCTGCAAAAGGAACTTGGCCCATTGTATTGGGTTGTTCAGTTTTTAATTCGTGGACTTCCAGTGAGCTCCAACGCACGGCCCCATCCACATCTGAAGAAAACATTGCCTGGTCCTGTGGCCTCCTCACACCCCTGGGTTTGCTGAGTGCCCTGCCGACCTGACCATGAACCCAGTTCCTTCCACCCAAGGGGACTTGACTTTATCACCGCCTCTTTGGTGACCTAACAGGTTCTTGTTGGCAAACTTTCTGGCGTCCATCACCAGGCCTTCCTCTTGAGGACGTCTTTGTCTGAAAGCTCCATGAACCCTGTGTCCCAGAGGGAAGCGGCTGTCTGTGAAAACCCAGGATGAAGAGCTCCCAACATCATAGCCCCCATCATGGACTAGTTGGGTTCCTACGCCCAGTGACTTGGTAGAACCGAGTGGAACAATGCCTTTGGGTTTGCAAGGCTACCGTCTTTATGGAAACACATCGTCAGACCTTTCTCCCATAGAGGGGCCAACGAGTGGGTCTAAACTGCTGACCTTTCAGTTTGCAGCTGTGCCCTCGAACCGCTGGATCACCAGGGCAAATCAACACCGTAGTCCCTAGGGGCAGACAGTTGGGTTTAGACACCATGTCTTGCCCTCTGCTGTTTTCTAAGTCACTCAGGAGGTGCAGGGGGTCCTTGGCTGGCAGTGAATGGTTGGCAGTTTGTCCACGAGAAAAATATGTGGCAGTTGACTTTCATCATGATCTACAGCCTTGGGAACCCCAGGGGGCAGTTCCACTCTGTCCTAGTGTGCCACTTCGACTTCCACATCCTTATGAAGTTCCCTGCTCCCATTGCTGGCCGTGTATGCAGAGAGCATCTCACAGAGCAGGGACAGGAGAAGCACGTGAAGTCATGTTGTCCCCTTTCTAAACAGAGATGTGCTTGAGGCACGACTTCTTCATTGACCATGAAGCAGGTAGTTCAAGTGGTTCTGTGCTTGGCTCCACTATTGGCTACTCAGTGAAAACAAACCAAATATTTCCTTAGTTTCATCATTCAGACCCAAGCTATCTTTTGAACCTTGGCCCTTCAAATAACACTCACAACCAATTTCCCCTAAGAAAATGGAAGCTAAATAAAATTTATATAATGTGTTCATGTTCCTGTCAAGCCAGATTAGGTGACTGCTGTTATCTTCCCTGGGTTGAATTATTTAACCACAGGAAATGGCACTGCTTTGAGCAAGAGGCTTCTTATCTCCAAGATTTTGTCAGATGTCCTATCTCACCACCAGAATGACATACTTGTTCGCCCTTGGTGGTGGCAGTGGGTGGCTGGCTGGCTTTTTACCTCTGAGGGGGGTGGTAGCATGGGTCACAGGTCAAAGGGCACCAGTGACCTCTTTCTAGGACCTAGCTTGGCAGTCTGAGATGGTGGTTACTTTAGAGAACCTCCGATGGGTGTGGGGAATGATCAAGCAAGTGTGTCCCAGAGGTAGGCTCAAATTGTCCACCTTCAGATGAAGAGCCACACTCTGTAACCATTTGCTCTCAATCATAAGCAAGAAAGGAAAGAGAAAGCCTGCTCAACCAAATCAGTGCCACCCTGTTGCCTCTGAACCCAATCCAAGCTCACAGGAGTCCCGCTGACAGAGTGCATCTCTTTCCCAAGGGTAAGAGAATGGAACTAACCTGGTCACCTTCCACCTGCCTGTCAGCGACTCCTACTCTGCTGCAGCCATGCTGGAAGCTATGCCAATGGGATTTCTAATACCACCAGGATCACCACATGGTTTCCATGGAGATTCTTGCTAACATAGACTTTGAAGAAAGGCCTGGTAACCGCTTCTGAAAACTGGCTCAAGTGATGGTTCTACATGGGCAGCTAACCACTAGGTTGGCATCTTTAAACCACCAGCGGCAACTTGGGAGAAAAATGTTGCTTACACTCCCATCAAGAGCTCCAGCCTCAGAAACCCACTGGGGTAGTCCTCTCCTGCACCACAGGGCCACTAAGAGTTATCAGTCTCTACCCCAATACTGCCTAATCCCATCAATAAAAACTAGCAAAGCACCAAGGCGGCTTCTGCCCTCAGGAGATTTTCAAAATGATCTCACCTGTCGGTTATGGGACTCAATTTCCCAGCCACGCAAATTTCTGGATCACAACTGCTTAGTACTCCCCCATCGTCACGCAATTTCTGTAGGCAACTTCTAAATTCAGCCTGTCCACTAACTCAGTGGCCAAGATGCGGGTGTGCTCGAGTTAAAATCCGGAAATGTCTTTCCTTGGTTGGAGTCTCTGCTTTTGCCCCTCCAAACCACTGTCTTCTCAAACAATTTTAAAAACAAATCCTTTGTGGAGGTGGGAAGCAAAAGTCACGTCAGAATTCTGCTATCGAAGCAGGGTGTGGCCCATGTGGGGCGGGATGAAGTGGAACGTGCCCTTTGGTTTGTATAATCTTCACATCTAAAAATAGCATTCATACCCTTACTGGACCGGTGACACAGGGACACATGGGGGATGAATAATCACATTGGTAGGCACTTTGAGTCGCCACCGAGACCAACTCTTGCCAACCAGCAACCCCCCCTCCCCGAACCTCCATGCCCACCAAAGCTAAAATTGAAGCCAACAAACATCAAAAGATGTTTATCTCGTGAACTTGGGGTCAACGCCTCTAGTCTTTTTGAATCTTTACTTCTGCGGCCTGAGTGGTTGTCTTCCTTTGTACCTCCTGATTAGCAGACGGCTGAGGTGGTGACAAGGAGGGGTCCTAGTGTTTCCATCCTAGAAATCTTGCCTCCTGTGCAAATACACGAAGGAGCTCCAGTGACCTCATGGCTTACCCAGCGGGCTGCAAGCTGAAAGGTCAGCAGTTTGACTACCAGCTATGCCAGGGGAGAGAGAGGAGACTTTCTACTCCTCTCAAGATCTGTAGTCTGGGGAATCCAGAGAGACCGTTCTACTCTGCCCCTAGGACTTGGCGGCAGTAAGCTTATGCAAAATACTAAAGAGCTCTGGAACTGCGAGGTCTGCAGTTCAAACTCACCAGGAGGAAGAGGAGGCTCCCTGCTCCTGTAAAGCTTGCAACTGTCCTGGAAACCCACAAGGGCAGTGCCGCGCATGATCAGAATCAACTAAGGAGCTGTGAGTTTGGTTTGATTTGGGGATGCAAGATACTCAGGTTCTGTTCCCGGCCAATGCACCTCATGGAGCCGTCACCCAGCGGCCAGCGGAGGCTTCTGTGTTGCTAGCTGGCAGAG
Source organism: Nesogale talazaci (assembly GCA_004026705.1). Lineage (NCBI taxonomy): Eukaryota > Metazoa > Chordata > Mammalia > Afrosoricida > Tenrecidae > Nesogale > Nesogale talazaci. The sequence goes on from PVJH01004376.1 coordinate 74,538, forward strand.
CGGGTTGCAGGGGAGCTTCCCGGTAGACAAGAAAAAATGACTAGGTGGCCTACTTCTGAAACCAGCTCCTGAAAGCCCATTGGATCCCAGCCCTCTGGCCTGTAACCCCTTGTGGGGATGACCCAGGACCTGGCAGCACGTCCAGGCAGCTGTTGTGTGGGGGACAGCTCTAAGTTAGGTTGCTCAGCAGACTGCCACTAAAGGCAGCCACTGGATAGGATGCTTCTTCCACATCAGCAGTGTGTACTCCCATGGGAATCCCTCTTTGAGACTTCAGGATGCCTGCCTGCTGTAGGAGGACATGCCCAACAGCGCTGTGTCCGAGTCCTCGAAGGTGGAACAGTTATGAAACCCCAGGCTTTCTCAGCCCACATCCTTCTGGTAAAGAAACTTCCCCTGCAATTTACAGTAACACACTCATTTGCTTTCTTTCTCTTACCTACAGTTTTATTGGCACCTAATCCACCTATTCAATTAAATGCATACAATTCAATCATTCAATCATATCAAGAACAATGGTGCAATAATTACCACGACCAAGTTTAGAAACACCCTCCCCACCCACCGTCCACTATGGTTAAGTCACCTTTAAAATGATTTGTGTAATCACATTCAGTTCTAGTGCTCCCTCCCTTCTCCGACCTTCAATGTTTACTCCTGAAATCCCCTCACCTTCCCTACTTCCTAACCCCCGCCCAATAGAAATGATAAAAAAGAGCAAACAAAATAGTAAGTGGGAAGGATATAATAATAATAATAGTAATAATAATAATAATAATATAAAGATAAGGGCTGAACCCCGGTGGCATAGTGGTTGTGTGCGGGACTGCGGCCCACTGGGATGGAGGTTTGATTCCAGCTCCATGGAACAAAGGCTGAGCCTCCTACTCCTACCACTTGAGGGCAGTGATGCCCCCCCCAAAATAATAATAATATAAATATAAATATAAAAACATAATTAATACATACGATGTAATTTAAGCTTTCAGGCGACTCTGTAAACAGCCATTTGTTTCTGTTGGAAGTTTAGGATTCTTTTGTCAAACTGCTAGACTCAACAGGTGTCACTCCAATGGTCGCAAAGCACCGTCAAGTTCATGGAGCTGTGAATGCTCAAATCTGAGGGTATTTTATAGATAGTCGCATCCTTTTTGGTAAATTTATGACCCAAGGTTTGGATTTGCTCAGCGGACAACACTTGCAGTAGGAAAGACGGGACTAGGGAAGAAAGACAATCCTGACACAATAGGAAGGAAGTCTTGGTGGCCTACTTCCACAAAGCAGACACTGTAAATGCACGTATCACAACAAAACAGGATCCACTACAGATACTGGGAGAAACGGATGTTGGAAATATGCAGTGGTCATGGAAATGGGCCAGAGCTCACCAATAACTGTGAGTGTGAAGTAGGAGTTGGCAACGTTTTTTTTTTTTTTCCCAACGGGACAAGAGGTCATCATTAGGCAAAGCCAACTCAGTGGCAACTAAGACTACTGTTGTATGGGAAGGTATCCAGAAAACACTGAGGCCAGGGTAACTGACACCTCCTGTCTTTGTTGTTGTTAGGGGCCGTGAGTCTGTGCTCACTCACACTGACCCAGTGTACAGCAGAACGGAGCACCCCCCAGTTAGGCCTCATCTTCAGAATTGTTCTGATGTTTGAGCCTATTGTTACAGCCACTGTCTTGTCAATCTGTCTTGCCAAGGGCTTTCCTCTCTCACTCTGCCCCTCGACTTCACTCCTTCTCCAGAGGCTGATGTCTCCTGACAACCCATCCAAAGTATGAGAGACAAAGTCTTGCCATTCTTGCCTCTGAGGTGCATTCTGGCTGTACTTCCTCCAAAAGACAGATCGGCTTGTTCTTTTGGCAGACCATGTCACCTTTAACATTCTTTTTATCTCCTTTCAGCAGGAACATTTCCACGTGCTCTACAAACATAAGTCATTCTCAAGCACACGCTATCATTCGATTCTTCTCCCCTGCAATGATGAAATACTGCGTGGCTGTCATGTACTCATGTCAATTTCATGATTGGGAGTCTAGGGGTGGAGTCTAGCCTGCCAACCTGAAGATAGCCAATGAGGCCTCTGTGTGGGCATAACTTTCTCCCGAGAATTCTGGGAAGTCTCACGGTTTTTCCCAATGGAGGAGAGAGACTAGACTGCGTTCCTGAGAGACAAGCTACTGACAAGAGGAGATGACAGCATGCTGATCAATCCTGATTCCTGGAGAATGGAGGAGCCAGAGAAGGGGCCACATGGGCTTGCCCTGATGGAGCCAAAACTCTGGGGCCAGAGAAGCTACATGGAGATTCCTGCCAGGGATGAGATGCTTGGGAGGTCACGGGAATAACCCTGCAAGCTCTGAGATGCTACTACTGCCACCGGACACACAAGAGTCCGTACCCACTCACCTGTTGCCCTGATGTCATCACATGTGATTCAAAAGTCAAAAGGAGACTTTATAGACTGGTATCAGACATAGGGGCTAATATTTGACTTATGACTTTGGACTGGACTGGGTTGGGATGTTCCATTCCTCTTGTATATAACCTTTCCCTTCTATTCATATGAATATGGATATTCATGGAATATGGAATATCCATATCCATATGAATTTTTTTCTCTAGTCTACCCAGACTAGCACATACAGATACTAGTCCCATTTGTTATTTGAGGAGGCTTAGGCTCAGAAAAAGGAGTCCTAGTGGGAACAACCGCAAAGTCAGCAGCTTGAATCCACTAGTCTGCTCCTAAAGAAAAATAAGGCTGTCTTCCCCTTAAACATTTGCAGTCTCAGAAACCCAGATAGGGTTGCTTTTTTTGGGGGGATAGATGTCAACCTGTGGGGTTTAGGGGAGCATACGCTTCCAAAGGTCAAAGGATTCATTCTAAAGCATAAAGCTACAAGTAACAGAATGAACTGAGATGCAGTTTGACCAATTCTGTGCCCAGGAGGCAGGTCAAAGAGTATGTTCTTCAGCAAACATTTCTCGTGTGTTCTGTCATCAGTGTCCTCCTGCCATTAAGTCATAAATAAACCAGGGAGGGGTGTTTCACTTTATTGCTCAGTCTTAAAAACATCTCATTATGAAAATGAATGCAGGGGCTCAGTTTTGTTGTGTTTTTTTTTCCCTTTTCAATCAGTGGGTCAGGTGCCGTAGGTTAGCTTTTTTTCTTAAAGTTGGCCCCCACATAGCTCACAAAAATGACCGCTCAGATGTAGAATGACCCCGGGAGATGACCATATCCAACTGTGCCCTTTTAGAGATGAGAAAATGAGCACCGGTTACATCAAGGGGAAGGCCTGAGGCCACACAGCTACTAGTGAAATGGTGAACCAAGAGCAGACATCAAATGCCTGCTGGCACCCATGTTCAAGCGCTAACCTCAAGGCTGTCAGTTGCAAGCAACCAGCCACTATTGGGGAGAAAGTCAGGGGTTTCTACTCCTGAAAAGAGTTACAGTCTTGAAATGCACAGGGGCAGTTATATCCACAGACAAAAGTGTGCATCTGTAGCTACCACTTTAAGAGCCTTTGGAAAAGAAAAGGGAACTCATGCATAGATGGAGAGGCAGCAGAGAGCCCAATGGGCTCAGAACTATTAGTGTAATGTATGCAATCACACTTCTTATGTTCTGAACAAAATCAAAGGAAGAGATCATGAGAGTTGACACAGAGACACACATCCTATACTTCCCTAACAAGCATGTAACAGAAAGACGAACAATTAAGCATGCTGATCAGCAAGAAGATGAGGCTCAGACGAGGGACATCCATCCCTAATTCTGGGTCACACAAGTCCTTTCTAATCAAAACCATGTGACAAGGTAGGAGGGTGTGTGTGGGGAGGTGGAGAACCCAAATCAAGAAACCCAAGAGCCCAGTGAGCTTGCCAAAGTTCAAGGACAATCGGAGAGAGAAAAATGAGGGAAGGATACAGCAGAGACTCATTCTTTCCAGTATTTCAGCACACAGTCACTCTTGCAGTTCTCTATCAGATAAGCACTTTGGGCACACCCGGGGCCAATATCTGATGCACAGGAAAGCCTGGGGCTCTGTTCTCAGCCCACCACTTCCTGTGGGAGTCACGGCAGACCCAGCACTGTCCTTCCAATGCTTTGACCAGAGTGCTCCCAAGAATTCAGATGAACCTCACTGCTCAGTCTGTCAAGGAGGGGTGCCATGTGGATACTAGTTAGGGAAAATATCCATTTTCCATGTTTCTCTCTCCCCTCCCCACCCCACCCCTTTCTCTCTCTCTTCCTCTCCTTATGAAGCTTGACCTTCTCTTGGCTCACCGCGCTCCAATCACTCACTATTCATGCAAGTTCATTCTTTACAGTTGTAATTGTAAGTTTCCTTTTTCCATGACAACGTAAGCCATTTTAGGGACAGGAAAAGGCCTCATAGCTAACTGGGCTGACCTTCCTCGTACCCTGACCCCTCCACCCACCCCCCTGCACTTTGTCACCATGCACACACACACTCTTGCTGGACTCTACCTGCATTCCTGGGACACATGGAGACTGCATTGAAGAGAAGAAGGTCATGGGAAATCTGCCTGCTGAGAGTCGCTCTTTGTTCTTAGATCACCTTCTCATGAGGCCAAGATGCCGAAAGAGATGCATGAGTCCATCTCCTTTAACATCTTTGAAAGTGATACTCGATCAAGTTCCGTCTCTGATCAATGCCAAGCTTTCTCTCTGTACTCTGCTTCTTTCCCCTCCTGGTTTCGCAGGACATCCCTGCATGTGCTCCACAAACTGCCACTACCAATTGCTCTGTTGTCCCTCGGCAAGCCTGGATAAGAACAGAAAGCAGGAGATGCTGTGTCAGCTTGTTCAAACCGTCCCTTCCCTTGTGCAGTCAAGTTACCCTGAATGCACACCCACCACGCCCAAGGAAACAAATTTCTGTCTGGTCCTGAGCTACACGCCTTGCATTGAGCTCTTGTGATCCATAGGTTTCCACTGGTTAAATTTTCAGAAGTCGATCACCCGTCCTTTCTTCCTCATCTCTCTTTGTTTGGAAGCTCTGCTGAAGTATGTTCAGCATCATAGCAACCTAACAAGCCTCCTCAGAGGGAAAGGTGGTGGCTGTGCCTGAGTGATATTGATACCAGGGGCTGCTATGTTGGCCTCTTTCTTTCTTGTAGGTTTTTCCTCTGTGACTTCTGCCCATTGTTAGTTGGTACTGGGTCAGCTCTGACCTGCTCCAGAAAAACCATTGCCCGGTTCTGTGGCATCTTTATGCTTGAAGCCATTGTTGTGGCTGTTGATGTTGACCATAGTGACTCCATACACACCAGAACCAAACACTACCCAGCCCTGGGCCATCCACACAATTGTTCCTCTGCTGGGGCCCATTGTAGCAGCCACTGTGTCGATTCTTCTCCTTGAGGGCCATCTTCTTTTTCTCTGTCCCTCTACTTTACCAAGCTATAATGTCAATGTATTTCATGCCCTTCTACTTTTCCTGCCATGACCCAATTTCACTGACCTTCGATCTTGCCTGCTCCATAACCCAGCCTAAATATACTACCACGAAAGACACTAAAGCAAATGGGAAGTTCTTGAAGCAAAGCAAATGCCCTCAGAGGCTCCTGGTCAACCTATGCTAGGAAGCTCAGCCACAGAGCTTGTTGTAGGCTGGACCAAGAAGATGGGAAGAAAATGGCAACGTCTGGTTCAGGACTCGAGCTCCAGGAGAGGAAATAGCTTGCCTAACTCAGTGAATAGGCAAAGCATTTCCACCCATTTTGACCAAAAAGACAGATGGGAGTCTCTGCCCTGTTTCCCACCCCAGACTCCCAGGGCTGTGCCCAGGCTCAGATCAGCAGAACTTCTGCTGAGAAGACTTCTTATTCTTTTGTGTTTGCTTGACTTTCTTACTGAGTCACAGAAATGGTTTAGTTTTGTGAGGAAATCTGGAGGAGGAGTAGGCCCAGAAATCCTGGGGACGGATGACTTAATAGAGAATTCCATGGGACTCAGGGCACAGGAAAGGAGAATGGCTAATCTGATGCACAAGGATTCTCAAGATGTTATACATCACACATTTTCAGAAGTCGAGGGTCCTGAAGTGGTTTCAGGATTTCGAGGCATGGGGTAGGGGTGGGGCAACACAGGTTTACAGACAAAACTTTTTCAAATCACTTCTCTGTGCATCTTTCCAACTCAAGAATCTTTTGAGTACTTTGACTTCCTGTGTTTTAACTCATGAAAATATGTCTCCAAGGCACACATGTGCCTGACAGACTCTGCTGGGTCCTCACAGATCTGGGAGCTTCCCCAGCCTTCATCCCTAGGGCCCAATCTAGCAGATGAAGGAATGCCCAGCGTGGATGGGCCAGCAAGCCTCCAGCCAGCAAGCTGCCTCCCTCAGATAAGAACACATGTTTCCTGTCTTCCAGTCAAGAGCTTTCTCCTCCACAATATTCCATGTCTCTGGAGTTTGAGCGTTTCAGGAATGCGATATGGACTTAGCCTTTTCAATTCTTCAAATTCTTTCAAGTGTTCAAAATATTTCCACAGGGAGAGTTATTCTAGGGTTCTTTGGGGGCAACAGGCACATGGTATATCCATCACCCAACGGTCCTGGAGTCAAAAAAGTGCTGATGATAGAAGCAGGGAAGGCAGCCTAGACAAAGCCTCGATCCATCTCTTCACTGGGGAGGACCCGGAATGTAGATGACAGTGACAGAGGGAGGAAAGGAAATCACTGTGACTGCAAACTATTTGAGTATGGCCTGGTAAAAATAGTTGAATACCTAGGCCAGAACAGGGCAGGGCATTCTTCCTAGGTTTTTTTTTGTTTTGTTTTTTTTTAATGTAAAAGGAAAACAGACCAGCAAAGTGAAATGAGAGCGATTACATGTCTGTAAGTGCCCCAAGAATCTTTAAAAATCTAAGCAACACTCTGTAATTAATACACGTGGGAGTCTTCATTCTCACTCTGGAAAGAGAAGTGCCGTGGTGGCTTGAGTCTCCCAGAGGAGCGTGGCGGATTTCACCTTCAAAAGTATCAAAGGCTTCGTGCCGCCTCTGAGAGTGTGGAAGAAGGTGACCTCAGTCTGGAGCCACCTGAGGACCGTCCAGGGGCAGGAAAGGACAGGCTTCACTGAAGGTGCTGGTGAAGGGCTGGGGGGAAACACTGAGGGTTCCCTGTGAAAGAGAGCAGATGGAGCAAGGAGACGCGAACGTAGGAGGCCCATTAGTGAGCAAGAAGAAAGACCGATTCCATGATAAGAGTGACATTATTGAGATAATGAACTGTATCATTAAACGCATCCTTTAAAGAGAGGGAAGAAAATATATCCTCAGGAATTGTTGTGCCAAGGAAGGGAGTAGCACACACACAAAAGATCCCCGAACCCTGTTCAAAGTGGACACTCATAAACAAGCGCTTGGTAGTAAAAATTAGTTCCCAAGCCAGTGAGACTGGTCACTTGTCATCAGTTGAGTTGCAGTTGGGAGGGTGATAAGCTTGGAGGAAGGACAGGGTTTCTCAGGGGCTGGCAATGTTCTGATTCTGCACCGGGCTTGACAGTCTGCTGGGCTGTGCACTGCGACTGCCCACTGTGATGTGTGAGCTACACGCAGACTAAGTCAAAATTAAATGGGACTAGCGTGAGCGCTGAGGATAGGTGATTATTAAATTATAGGAAGGTTATCAAAAGTGGGCGGTGAGAACGGAATCACAGAATAATAAATTAATACATACGCTTCTTTAAATTAAAAACAAAAACAACAAGAGGACTGAAGTTCAAAGATGCAGAAATCAGTCAGGACGTAAACACACTTCACTTGCACAATGCATATTCCTGTGCAATTTGTGTGCACACACACACACACACACACACACACCCCACACACTTTGTGTGACATATTTCTCACAAGCAGGAATCTTACAGTGCTTCCTTTTGGAAGGCAAGTCCTCCCATTCTAATGTTTCTGTCTTCAAAGAGAATCCAAATTTCTCTCTCTCTCTCTCTCTCTCTCTCTCTCTTTCTCTCTCACACACACATATAATTTGTTTAAGTTGAAACATACCCAAATTTGTATAGAACCATATGGGTGACTTCAGAAAAGACTAATTGATTAATCAAAATAACTTGGTTGCTAATTATCTGGCCAATTCAGTATGTTTGAATGTATATTAAAAAATGAGTTTTACTTCCCTTAAAGTTTGCTACCCTGGTGTGTCTGTGTGTGTGTGTGTGTGTGGAGATTAACAAATACAAATAGCACAAAGCACTATATTTTATATAAAATGTTGAGCTGCATGAAACAGTATGAACACATGTTCTCTTTTTTATTTTTTTGTTTTTTTTGGAACACATGTTCCTTAAATCATGTCTCTTCATTGAAATATGTGTAAGAATATTAAAATAAGAACCACTGTCTTAACTGAAGTTCTTCAAGATTAAAAATTGAGGACTCTATATTTATTTCACAGGAAATATGAGAGATAACAATTAACACCATCTTTTTAATGGTTTCATTGGGGGCTTTCAAATAATCTACAACAATAAAACTTGTAGCCGGCACTAAGGCATGACATTCTATTGAAAAAACATACAAGGTTTAAACTGGGGTGTATACCAAATCAGACCCATTGCTCCTGAGTCAGTGTGACTGACAGTTACCCTCTGTTGTAAAGAGTAGAATTGCTCAGGAGAAAATCACCTAGCCTTTCTCTGAAAGCATTGAGGAGTGGGCTCAAACTACCAACGTATGGGTTCACAGCCAAGGGTGGATAATTTTTGTCACCCAGAGACAGTTTCATGAGGGGAAGGGAGGAAGTAAATAGGGGACATAATTTCAGTTGACTTGTAGTACCACGGCGAATAATTACAGACATAGTATGCTGATTAGAGAGACTTAGTCAAGCTCAAGTTCTGGGGCAAGAACATAAATCAAATTTTATTGGAGTTGGGATCCTAACAGCAAAAAATGGTTACGAGAAGAAAGGAGGAGTGGGAGCATGAGGAGAAGCTAGAGGAGGAGAAACATAATCTGCATCTCAGCTTTATCAGGTAACAAAAACTCCTTCAAAAATAACTTCCAAGAATCAGCAGTATTCAACATTGTTCCTTTTGTTTTCTTTTATGGTCTATTCATAACTCGTTCTAATTTTTATTATTCTCTGGTTGCTGTAGGATTAATGCCTTCCTGTGCTTCATTTTGTTGGGTTTTTAAAAAATCTGATTTCGTGCATATGAAGTACAGGATAGGTAAATCGATAGAGACCGTAACTTCGGGTTATGATAGGGGAAATTGGAGGGGAAGCTAATAATAATGGAAAGAAGAATAAAGAACACTATCTAAAATTAAATGTGGTGATGACGGCACAGCTCATTTTAATATATTGAAAACAACAAATTGTGTGGCATGCACATTTTATGCAAATAAAATAGTGAACATTTGAGAAAGCATCGGCAAAACAAAACAAAAGGAGAGAAGGAGGGAAAGGGGAGAGAGGAGAGGGACAAAGGAAGAAAAAAAAAGAGCCTGCATCTCAGACCACTGGATGGCAAATCCTATAGCACACATGAAAAAACACAGACTCCCAGAACCAGCAATATTCGTGTCTACTCATCTCCATTGAATGATACAGGATAAAAGAGTAAAAGAGGCTCCATCAAGTTGATCTGGCCGAGTATGGCAGGTTGAATCTTGCTCCCCCCAAAATATTGGCGGCTGAATCCAGGGAATGCTGATGGCCGCCTAATCTGGTGTGTGATTAAACAAAGGAGCCCGAGAGGTCATGATCAGAGCTCAGAGAGGGGGCATGAAAGTTAGAAGAGGAAGTCGGGGAAGTGTTACAGAAGCAGAAGTGTAGAGAGGGAAGCCCCCGGAGCCAAGACTACCAGTGACTTGCAGGAGGTAGACAAGACAAGGGAGCCAATTCTCATTGAAGCTTCCAGAAGGAACTGGTCATGCAGATCCCATTGACGGAAGCTGAATGAGGCTAATTTTGGTCTTCTGTCAGAGAAGGAGAAATAATCTGTATTATTTTAAGCCAGTCAGCCTGCCATGGTTTGTGGCTGTACCACACTGAGTCAAATGAGCAGTCTAAATAGACCTGGTTTTCTGTTGGCATCTCTTGTGCTGGCCGCTTAGCCATTTAGTTGTTTCAGACCTGTGGCAGGTTGTCCACAGCCAAGCAAAAGTTTCCTTCAGAAGATGGCTTAGGTTATTTTCTTGCCTTTTCTCTTTGTCTTTATCGGTACCTTTAGAATCTCTAAGCTTGGGTTTCGTAACTAAGATGGAACCTGTTGGAATCATACCGGATGCCATTCCATTACCAAGTGGCCTGAAGTTGATGGCTAGCTATGCCTCTGGCCCCCCTCCAGAATATGTGAAGGCTGGACTCCAAATTCAAGAGAAAGGAGTTACTTGGTGGAAGAAACAACTCTTATATTTGGATATATGTAGGACATTAAACTATGGAGGTTAAAGAAGATATCTGTGGTAGTTTGTATGGGGACACTTTGACGCAAAGGTCCCTTTGCTATGTGATCCTCCCTCTCCCACCTCCCATGGTTTCACGACCAAAAGATACAGGGAAAAGAGCCCCCGTGAAGGAAGATGGTATCAATTAACATATGTTGCCATCTCCAGCTTCTGCTGCCTTGGTTCCACAGCCACAATGGTCCCATAGCTGGTGGGCAGGGAATGCATGAAGCTTATTTTCTGAGGGAAGGAAGGAGAGAAGAAAGGAGAGAGGAAGAGGAGCTCTTTTTAAAACATCCAGGGACCCTAAAGATCAGTGAATTGAGAAGTCGTGGGGAATTCCATCAGTCGGTATCAGATGACCCCCCTCAAGGTACCTTTTGAAGCTGGGGTTCTGTGACTTCACATATGACCTCAAGAGCAATGTGGTATATTAGAAAGGGATTTTTCCTCTGTCAGCTTCCCAACTGCTTCAGGTCTTGATTCATAAGCAAGAAGGAGCCAAAGTCACCTTGTTTTGGTCTTGGTTAAAAATATTTAGTTCTTTGGTGTTTGAGACAATCTCCTCAATAGAACATCATAACCTTGGCACAGTAGCTAAAGTTGTACTGTAACTATAAACACACCCTATTAGCAAGACATGGTGAAGTACTTGATTGAAGATGATCTTGGCGTTAGCACCATAAAAGGATCAAGTTCTTTGTTACCATTCTGTAACCAGATAAGGTATTCTACTTTTATTCAGTGGCTTTGCAGCATTTGAATTCATTGGATGGTAGAGGGACTGGGAGGTCTAAAACACCCGGTGTCATTTGCTATGAGGCAAATTTCAACAGCCTATTTTGAAAGGCTATTTTTCATACTCTAATTTATGATTATTGTAACCATTTTCTGCTCACCACTGCCTTAGATTTAAGTAATAGTGCGTATGATTGCCCTTCATGCCTGTGATATCAGTGCACTTAGGCACTGCAATATTAACACAGCATTGTAGGTTAGAAAACCAGTAATGCTGCTTTCGATGGGATAAGAATGAACGCGCCATGGTCTCGTGAGTTTTGAGGTGACTGTTTTGTAAGGCCCCACAAGTCACTGATCTAAAACAGATCAAAATGGTGCGCTGGTCCCGGTGAAAAGCATCACTGACAAAAATGGATTTTCTGTTCCCTAAAACCTTACGCATAAACTTAGGAAGCATTTTCCTCTGATGGAGTGAGATGTGAAACTATGCATACTTGTAGTTTACCCACACTATATCCCTTTGTTGTGCTTTGCCTTTCCCAATGAACTACCCATGGCTTGTGGGTCTGTTCCGTGTTGCTTTGCTTGCTGCTTTGATGCTGTCAGTTATTTCAAATTCCAGGGGGGGCAAGTTTCAGTAGAGCTTTCAGGATAAGAGATTAGGATGAAAGAATGACCGGTCTACTTACCTAAAAAACGAGCCAATGAAACCCTTAAGAGCATATCATCAGGAGGGATCAAGTGGTGGAGGAGAACATCAAGTGTGAGGAAGCTGAGCATCACCAAGGATGGAGGAAACTCTCAGAGATGGGTTGATCGGCTCGAAAGTGACACTGACGGACACGCTGGCCATGGTGAGGATGGCGCAGGGCAGGGCAACCTTGCTTCTTGTTGAATATTGGGTTGCCACACGTGGAACCCAACTTAAAGGTGACTAACAGCACCAGTGTAGAAATGTTTCTGGAGAGTGCGATGGCTGTGTCTCCAAAATTAGATAGCTCCAGGTAAGTGTTTTCCTTCTTTCCAGGTTAGAATCTTGTGAAGTGGTGAGTGGCAGCCTCTGGGAAAAGCATTGTGATTTATATGTATAAAAATATGTAGAGACGTGTTTGGTTGGGTTGTTGTGTTAGACAGGGTTCTCTAGAGAAACACAACCAGAACACTAATGATTTTGTGTGTGTGTGTATATATATATATATATATATATATATATATATATATCCAACATAAGAAATAAACAGTTAATTAATTAATCTATAAAGCAGTACAAATGGCTTGGTGTAACTCATTTCTGGGAGATAGGTAATACACTGGCAGTCCTTAGAATCTTGGGGACCTCCTGGTAGTCCTCTGTAGAGCTATTCAGGCTATCTGGCCATAGGCAGCCAACAGCAAGGCAGGTCACCAACAGTCAGTCAGATAACAGGGTCCAGCAGTCCCCAGCTCAGGAGATGTCTATTCCAGTAGTGTGGCAAAGTAAGGCTTGAAGGAAGCTCAACTTACAGTGACACAGTCCATGGATTAGGTTCCCCATGGGTGGTGCAACTTACTGATGGAAGCACAGAATAAGCCAGGCAGCCGGTTGTACACTGGTCCAAAGATCCAAGAGCAAGAGATAGAAAGGTGAGACTTGCTGAGCCATTTCTCTCTCTACCCTTCGATTCTGTTCATTGGTCATGTTGGCACAGCAAACCTGCCTATCACAGTTGTCTAGAGAAACAAAACCAGTAACACTCATATAGAAAAGAAAGAACTTGATATCAAGAAGTAATTTTATATCAAGAAGGCCACCTAACTCAGTCCAACTTTAGCACATGGGCCCGATGCTGATTGCAGCCCCGTCAGATTCACACAGCTGCAGGTTGACAATGCAGAAAGGTGAGATGGGATGTAGGGCATTCACAGGTTGGCGAAGCCAAGGTGGATGGGAGAATGGTAGTTTGCTGACAGCTCCCAAAGTTGGCAGCCTTGTGGTGGAGGCAGACATGGAATCTAAGGAGCAGGAAAGTGAAGCGCAGGAGACAACTTCCCACTGTCTCTCTTATAAAGAGACAACCCCCCCCTCCCCAAGGAGGCATCGTCAGTCAGACTGTGACCTGCTCATAGGTTAGACTCCGACTCTACACTTTCATCCAGGCGCAAGTCAGCATAAAATCTAACCACCACAGGAGACCTAGAAACCCCAGGGAAGAGTAAGGCTTTTAGGTCAACATGCACGTGATAGACATAAACTTGAGTGTGTCTCCTCTATCTCTTCCCACTTGATTCTCACCACTAGCTCCAAACACAGCTTATTCTGGAAGTAAGTTTGATTTGTTTATCCCAACTAGCTCAAATGTTAGAACTTCTCATCCATCAAAATTGTCGTGCCTTGAAAGAGGAAAGGGAAGAAAAGTCAAGTAACACCTGAGCTCAGTAGAGAGTGTGACATGTATTTAATAATCAGTAAATGGTCGCTGCTAAGGAAACAGAGCCCTGTTGACATTACCATTTGTCTCGTCACCCATCTGTTTGAATGCTATCATGTATCTGCTCTGTTTTCTCTACCATTATTGCTGCCTGGGAATTGGCTGCCCACATTGGCTATTCACTGTGGCAAAAATCCATACAGGTATTTAATTAACAAATCCCATGGTGCTTGGTATCATGCAATTCTAACTACATACTACTGAAAAAAGTGCTATTAAATTAATACACTCAAATCACTTTTGAGAGGACCTTCAAAATGAAATAGTTCGTGGAGTCATGGCATAAAGTTTTCTGGCTGATGACATTGGTCTCTGGAAAATAATGCCATTCATCTGAAAAAAAAAAAAAAACAAATCGTGTGCTAATAAAAATCAGTCACTTCAGAAAGCTGCTCACAATCTGTTCATTTGAGCTCATGTAAAATTTAATTCTAATACAATCACGATATTCTCATTTTGCTTAGATCTATAACCAGCCCGATGTGCCTGGAAGCAGCTGTCAAGAGATCAAACAAGATATTGCATTGGGCACATCTGTTGCACAAGCCTCTTAAAAGAGTTGAGGAGCAAGGCTACCACTTTGTGTCTCCTCTATCTCTTCCTACTTGATTTTCACACAAACTCCAAAAAACAGCTTATCCAGAAAATCAGGTTGATGTATCTATCCAAAGTATCCCAAGTGCTAGAATTTCTCATTCATCAAAATCGTAGTGCCTTGAAAGAGGAAAGGGAAGAAAACTCAAGTAATATCTGAGGAGAGCTCAGTGGGTGTGACATGTATTAAATGATAATAAATGGTACCTGTTAAGGGGCACCTGACGTAAGCCCTGGGATTTTCCATGGAATTCCACATCGGCATGTGGAAGCTGGAGGATGAGTCAGGAAGACCACAGAAGAACTGATTCATTTTGAATGACGGTTTTGAAAGAGAGTATTGAAAACACCATGATAAAGTGACCGGACATTCTGCTTTTTAACAAGTTATCAATGCTCTGCGATGTTTTAAAAGTAAAATAAATATATTGCAATACTATTTTTGCATCCTATGAAAATTTTTGTTGCTCCATATAGACCAAATTTTTAATCAAGACTGTTCCTCCCCCTCACCCCTACTGTGCCCTGGTCAGTGGTGTCCTGCTTAAAATATGGTCACTTTAACCTGGGACTAAATGGAGAGCAAATAAATCTGTCTTGGAAGGAGTAGACCTCAAGGTACTTCTCAGAAGCAGTGATGGGGAGACTTTGCCACATACTTTGGACATGTTATCAGGAGAGACTCGTGCCTGAGGAAGCACATCTTATTGGGTAGAGGATCAGTGAAAAAAGAAGAAAGTCCCTCCCTAAGATGCATTGATGCAGTGGTTATAATAAGGGACACAAACTTGACAGTTGTGACTACAGTGTGGGACCCGACAGTATTTTGTTGTGTTGTGTACAGGGTTGTCAGGGATCCTAAATGGCTTGATGGTGCCTAACAGCAGCAACTATCTGTCTCTCACAGATAGTTCAGCTTAGGAATCCAAATTATTGACTTTTAATTCTTCATCTGTAACATGAGCATTATGATGTAGTCAAACATTGATTTTTGTATGATTATGTTAGAGCTTCATATTTCTGACACAATAACTCCTAAATATCACATATATCAATACTTATACCGATAGCTATGTCTATGTTTATATCTATATCTGTATCATCTATATAAGCATAGTTATGTGAAGTCGTTTATGCCTGGAAGAAGAAGGTGGTTGAAATTAATTTTATGATGTAATTTTGTGATTCTATTACTATTCTTGATAAGTAAGTAAAGTTGAGCAAGAAAAGAAGAAATTGAGGTTATGTGAGAAAAATAATCTACAGTAAATCTCCAAATTTTCCCTCTTAGGCAATAAAAAATTGCTCCTGTTCCAGTTTGAAAGGGTACATATTTTAAAGACCAGAGAACTTTATTTGATGAGAACAGAGCTGTGATAATCATGACATCAAATCTAACAGGGAAAATGTACCTTTTATAAAGAGGACCTTCATAAGTGTTTGCTGAATTTAATTTGAGTATCAATTATTGCAGGATATTTCAGGAATTTAAAATATGATGAAAAAATATTAGCATCGGAATTATAAAGGCCAGATGCAATAGAAGAAAGTGAACATTGCCTGAGCCTTGGTGGCGCAGTGGTTGTGTGCAGGACTGCAACCCACAGGGCTGATGGTTCAAATCCAGCAGCAGCTCTCCAGAAGCAAGACTGAGCTTCCTACTATCACCAGGACAGTGATGCCACACACACACACACACACACACACACACAAGAAAGTGAATGCTTAAAAGTTAATTATTAGATACCAAATCAATGACTTATCATGTATGAATTTTCTAAGAAATATCTTGAGTTTGATTTTATAGACATTGGATTTGAAGTTATCTTTTATGGATGCATTCTCTTCCTTTAAATTTGTTTCATTGGTTTATACATTTTGGCTATTTCGTATTTTATTTCCAGCAAGTATTTAAAGAGTGTCACCACTAAGGAGCTCTGGGGGAATAGTGGTTAGTCATTGGTCTACTGGCTGCAAGATCAGCACTTCAAAATTACCAGCAGCTTCTCAGGAGAAAGGTGCGGGTTTTGACTTCCATAAAAACTTATAGTCTCAAAAATAGGGGCACTTCTACCCTGTCCAATCAGGTTGCTATGCATCAGAATTGACTCAATGGCAGCAAAGTGTTGTCTGGTGCCATTAAATCAGGTCTGACTTGATTAGATCAGGTGCACCTTGATCTTCAAAGTAATATCTTTGTTTGTAACAATTTAAAGAAGTCTGTACAAATGTGCTTCACACAATGGATGTTTGAGTGGATTGTGATAAGAGTTGTATGAGCTCCCAATAAAATGATCTTTAAAAAAGAGGCATTTCATGACAGATTTTCCAAATTCAGTTCACTGATTTCTTGAGTACTGAGTCTATGGATAATTATTAGGATTTTAAGTTATATGAAATTACCCCCATTTACTTGATGTTGTCTATTGGTCCAGTTGTGAAGATTTTTGTTTTATCTATGCTGAAATTATGTCATTTGTATATCACAGATGCTAACGAACCTTTCTCCAAACCTGATACTCATCTTTCTCCGTATAGTCTGGTTTCTTGAATAATTTGCTCAGCATATAGATTTTTGCTACTGCAAGCAAATTCTTGAAGCACCGGTCAAACGATTTCCTAGAAGTAAGGAGAGTGAGAAGATAGGTATCGCGATGTACTTTGGATATGTTATCAGGAGCTATTGGTTCCTTGAGAGAGCCGTCAAGCTTGGGAAAGTAGAGGGTTGGCTCAGAAAAAAAGAGTAAGACTCGATGCAATGGATTGATTCAGCGCCGCAACAATGGACTCAGAGTAACTATGATGAGAAAGGCCTAGGGCAAGGCAGGGCTTTGTTCTGCTGTGCATCTCACTCATTCACTGTCACTGTCTAGAGCAGTGGTTCTCAACCTTCCTAATTCCTCATCTTGTGGTGACCACCACCCCCACCCCCCAACCACAGCATTGTTTTTGTTGCTGCTTCCTAACTGTAATTTTGCTACGGTTATGAATCGGGCAACCCCTGAAAAAAGGGTCATTCAACCCCCAACGGGCTTGTGACTCGCAAGTTGAGAACCGCTGGTTCAGTGAATGTTAACCCATGACCACCATCTAAGGTAGAGTAGACTTGTCCCTGGGGGTGTACGAGACTGTAACTCTATGACAAAGCTTCCTTTTTCTCTAACTGGGCAACTGATGGCTTTGAACCACTGACTTTGTGGTGAGCAGCCCAACGGGTAATATGCTACTCCACATGAGTCCTATCAGTTGGTATCATATCAATGGCTTCTAAAAACAACAGCAATAATATTTATGTAAATAGACAGCCATAAGCGTGGCTGGTGTGTTCAAAGATTTAAACTTTTGGCAAGCAGTTGAGCATGGAGACACCCTACCCACAGAGCTCTTAAAAACACCATCAAACAGAAACAGCTAGTTGGTTCTAGTCCATAGTGACTGTATAGAGCAGTGTTTCCCAGAGAGGAGGTACCTTGCCCTGGGTGGTGCTAGAAACATCTGCGGGGGGTGGGGGGGGCTGCAAATATGTATATCTGTACTGTATGGATTGTGGACTATGGTACAAAAAGTCCTAATTGCCAGAGTGGGATCCTAAGCATTTTTTTTCTGCTCACATATAGAGGCCCAATAAGTTTGGGAACCCATATAGGAACGGTTCCAAGACCATAAATATTTATGGAAGCGGACAGTCTCATTTTTCTCAATTGGAGGAGTTGGTGGGTTTTGAACAGCCACACTTGTGCTTGGCACACCAAGGAATAACTCACAGCCCGTCCTGGCTCCTTGCCAATTCTGTCTAACACAGCAATGCCTCCCCAACCCTTCCACAAGGATCAAAGCTTCAAGCTAAAGAACTCAACATTTTCGTTGTAAAAGTTGTGCATGGTACATGTTCCTGGGCAGGGGGTAATTTGGGGTTGAGGAGAAATCAACTCCACCTGACTAATTATGTACAGGATTCCTAATTTATTCCTTTTGTTACCAACAAGCATCTACCGAAAGGGAGCTGCATCCCCCTTTTCAAAGGTTTTATTGAAATCACTGCATGTGGAAAGCTACATGCTCACAAATCACAGGGTGCTGGGTCACTGTTCTGGGAGATCCCGACTGCATTGTAGCATGTTTGCATTTATTCTTTCGCGCCATCCCCACCCACCCCCCGCCCCAAATCTATGCACAGTGATGGTGTTAGCAATCATTCTTTGAATGATAACCCTATGGAGGTTCATAATGACTTATATTTTTTAACCGTATTCAGTCAAACGTCCAGGGACCGATGGCCCTCACTGGAAAACACAGCACACTAGCTTCGTGTCATTCCTGGTCGGGACCTGCTATCTGGAATCACCTCATTAAAGGTATCTTTTCTAGAGCTCTCGCCTCTCTTTCTTGTCACATTTGGCATGCTGCTTTCTTCTGGGACAGGCTGGTTCCTTGCTGTCATTTGGCCCTGGGTTTTCAGAGAAGAAGCAGTCAGTCCCGGAGGCAGGAAGCATGTGACCAGACCAGACTCAGAGCTGGGGAGAATTGCAGGGCTGCGGGGTTGTGTTCTAGGGTAATTCCACTTTTAATTTTTTAAGTATCCTTAGTCATTTGGAAATATTTAAGTTCTGCCCTCACACTTAATTGACTGGTTGCTAGGTTCCCACCCACTGCCATCCAGTACACAATGACTCATGGTGGACCTGTATTGGTTTTCTGAGGCTGCAAGTCTTTCTGGGAGCAGATGGCCTCAGTGTTCTCCCATCTAGCAGCTGGTGGGTTTGAACTGCCAGCCTTTAGGCTGTCCATCAACACTTAGTCAACAAAGCCAGGACTCCTTTTTGGGGGTCTGGGTATGAGAATTTAAATAATGTTTATTTGTTCCTTCTGATATTGAGACCATTATTCCACTTTTGTCACGTACATCCCTTTTTTACATTTGACCTGTTTTGGTGGTGGTGGTGATGTTTAGTCTCAAGAAGCTTTTTTTCTTTATCACTCAGGTGCTGAAATTTATCCTTGACGAGGCTTAATGTAGACAGTTTATTTTGCATAAAGAACAATCCAATTATTGACTTAATTTTACTAAGCTTTTAAAAAGCTCCTTCGAACTTGAGGCTTGCCCACTTCAATGTGAAAGGTTTTTCTTGCCTAATTTTTTTTCTTATCCAATTTTTTTTCTTGCCTAATTTTTCTTAAAAGCATGTACTAGAAGGTGACTGGAGAGTGATCCAGACCTATGGTCCAGGAGTCAAAGTCCTGTGATTTGGGTCTAAGAGAGGACTCTTCAGAAATCCATTGTCCATCCTGTACATCACCCCCACTTTCTATGGCAGAGTGGCCAAACCAAAGGAGATGCCTTCTACTCCTATCAAGTCCACCTCCACATATGTCAGAATACAACCGTGTCTGTAGGGTTTGCAAAGGCTACTTATTCAGGAGGAGACTTCTAGGTTTTCTAGGTGTTTCAAAGCACCTCTAGGTGGTCTTGAACTTCCAAGATTTTGTTTAATGCGAGAACCTCTTGGACCATCCAGAGATGCCCTCTGTGGTAAGTGAGCCTACAGAGTGCTGCGTTTTCCAGAACTCTGCCCTCAAATAGCACACTCTTTTTTAAAAAATCAACTTACGCTTAAGAAGCTTTCTCTTTTCTGTTCAGTCAGGTAGCATTACTTCATTTGCTTTCTGTGTTCCACAGATTTGCTGAAAAATTACTGTGCATCCAACCTTCTTATTTGGATTGTGAAATCGATATTAAAAAAACAGCTCTGTGCCAGGATGTGAGTGGGATTCAAGAGGGAATGCAAATTAAAAGTCAGTCTTCCATGGTTAAATCCAATGAGTACTTTCTGTCTAGCGCCCTTGGACTTCAGCTTTGGGCCTGCTGGTTGATGGGGCCGCAGAAAGAAGAGTTGGCAAGATAATGAATCTCTAACCAAACTCCAGCCTGCATCTTTCTATTTCATCAGTTTCTTAGGTTTGAGCTCCAGGTGAGATGTCTTTGAAACAGAAGTCCTGCAGCTACCTTTCTTTTTTTTTGGGGGGGGGGGAAGTCACAGGGGGTAGTGTTTAGCATACATTTCTGGTGCTAGAGTTTGCTGACTATAATTGGCTTATTTATTGCATAATTAGGTGTTGAGTTTCTGCTCCATGCCATGCATGGAGGCAGGCGCTAATATTTCCTGACTTGACATAAACAGATTTAAGAATGCTCCTTCCTTTTAATTAATATCTTATAGGAGCCATGGAATTCATTTATTTGGAATGCTATAGTTGCTGTCAGATTCTATGGACTCAGTTCTGACCAAAGTGACCTTATGGAGAACAGGACAGGGCACCGCTTGGTCCTGTGACATCCTTGTGGCCATGCTGTTTGATGCTAGTGTGGTAGCCAGAGTGTCCATCTGTCTTGCTGAGGGTCTTCCTCTTTTTCATTCACCCCCGACTTTACCCGGCGTGCTGTCTTTCTCTGGTTGTTGGTCCATCCTGAGGACATGTCAGTATCCAGTGCTACTGAGAAGCATGTGTATTTCCTCCCAAACAGGTCTGCTTTCTTCCCGTCGTCCACAGTATACCCAATCTGCGCGATTCCCGAAACCAACCTTTCCTGCCCGTCCGACAGCAGGTCCCGCCAGCTCTACCTTAAATGCACTGTAAATGGAATCTATTTATTTCCACCTTTATCCCCCTCCCCCAATGAGTGCAACAGCCTTCTCATTGGTCCCTACTTCTCCCCTGTCACTCTTTATCTAGTAATCACCTGCCAGTTAGAGATATTCCAAAAGTGCATATTTGATGCTATCTCTCTCCTTCTTACAACATGCAATGGTTTCCCATTGCCTAAGGATAACACAGAACTCCTTCATGTGGCTTAGACACAATTTGGCTCCTCATCTTCCTCCAGTCTTTCTCCTATTTCATTCCCCTAGTTCTCTTAGCCCGCGCCAAACAGACGTTCTTTCAGTGCCTAATGTTGCATCATGCCGTTGCCTCCAGGCTTTGAACAGGCTGTTCTCTGGTCTAAAACACTCTCCACCAAACCCCAGACATTTGCTCACCCTTTAGCTTTCATATGGGCTAGTGTCCAGACAGGGCATAGAGTTGGCATGGTCAGCTGCTAATAAAAAAGGTTACACGTTTGAACCCATCTAGCGTTGCCTTGGAAGAAAGGTCTGGAAATCTATTTATGCAAAATCAGCCATAGAATATCCTGTGATGCACGATTCTACATACTCAAACACACTCAGTGAAGTAGCTAGCTCAGTGAAGTACACTAGCTCAGAAGTAGTCTGAAGGGTATTCCCCCAAAGATAGATTATGCCTACTCCCTGGGACTAGTGAATGTGATCTGATCTTTGAACATGTAGCTACACTAAGTATCTTGACTTGAAGAGAACAGACCAATGATTTGCATAAAATCTTATTTCAATGGCCAGTGCCCTCCTGAGAGCAGACAGAGGACAGGAGCATCCATGAGCACAGAGCGGGGTGACCACAAGGCAAGGGAGCTGGCAACAACCGGAGGTTGAAAGAAGGAGGAGTCACTGCTCACATCTTGACTTTGGGTGTCTGGACTCATGAACGATAGCAGTCTACATGTCTGTTGTTGGACATGTAGTTTGCCCCAGCATCTTTAGGAGATGAAAGCACCACTATCCCTATTCTTAGCTCAGTGCTGGTGAGCTGTTGCTGGTTCTCCTGTATCCCTGCCCATTCTCCTTCTCAAAATGTTGTCCCCCTCTGTGGTGAATTATCAGGAATCCTGGTGGCACAGTGGGTTGTACCCTCGGTTGCTGACTGCAAGGTCCGCAGGTAGAGACCACCAGCATCTACTCAGGAGAACGATGAAGCTTTCTATTCCAACGAAGAGTTCACTCTGGGAAACATACAGAGCAGTTTCACTCTGTCCTTTGGGTTCCTCTGAGTCACCCTGAACTTGATGACAGTGGAATGGTGGTTAACAACCCAATGGTCTCCCCTGGAAGACTGCACGGGTTCAGTAGGCAGGAACCAGGAATATCCTGTTCATGATGTTTTAGTTGCTCCATGTGGTCATAACAAAAAAGATAATACTGAGTGGCATTAAAGAAAAGAAATTCAAAAACAAACAAATACATTTTGTCACCCCTGAGTAATAGCTCTATATTTCCTCCTTGCTGCTCCTAACACCTATGTAAATTTTGTCTCGTTCTTTCTCTGCCTATGGAGAACTTCATAATAAAAGTCTTACCCATTAAAAAGAAAAAAACTGAAAGAAATGTATTGTCTCATAGGTCAGCAGGCCAGAAGTTTTGATTTAGAATGTGGTTCCAGGGTGCTTCTTTGTCTATTTTATTTTCTAATAGTGACAACCCTTAGCATTCTTGGACCTGTGGAAGCATCTGCTGTCTGTCTTCCTAGGACCTCTTCCCTCATCTGTGTCTCTGTCTCTGTTGTGCTCTGGTATGACTAGAAGTGATTAGGTTTGATACCTCTATTCTAGCATGGCCTCATGAACATAACAAAATGAATCTCTCTTTTCAAGCAGGTTCACACCCACAAGCACAAGAATACTTATTTTGCTTTTGTATGTACTCAGTAGATACTTTGAAGGAACACAAGTTGGTGTGTAGCAATGACTATGTCCCCCATATCTTGCATAGTCCCTGGAGAATATCCTAGGTGATATTTAATGACAGTAATAATTTTTTGAATAACCGAACCTGTGTTTCAGCCTAGACATTGTTTCAATAATATGGATTTAGAAATAATCAGAGGTCTGGCCTAGCACCTGTGGAAAAATCCATTGTTCTGATCTTCCTGGCACCTTAAGAAGGTGAGTCTTGGGCTGAGCCCCAGTGACGTAGTGGTTGTGTGCAGGACTACAGCCCACTGGGATGGAGGTTCAATTCTAGCAGTGGCTCCACAGGAGCAAAGGTTGGGCCTCCTACTCCCACCACCAGAGGGCAGTGATGCCCAAAAAACAAACCAGCAAAAAAAAGAAGGTGAGTCTCTCAGGTAGACAGGAATGCACATACATGGGAAATGACTGAGCAGTATACAAGGTCAACATGCCCCAAGGGGAAATCAATAAATCTCACCTGGTTTTGTAAGAAATTTCTCTCATCACAGTGTTTGTTGAGCATTTATTCGAATGGAAGATCATGTAATTCACTTACAGCCTTAAAGAAGGCGCAGCATAGTTCTTAGATTGTTGAAAGTGTCATAAGGGAAAGGAGCTACAGCTTTCTCCTTATAAGCAAATACTCAGTAATGTGCGTGCAGATGTGCTGTGGTAAAGATCGAAGGAAGGCTAACAATGAGAGGAAGGAATAGTAATAAGCAAATTCACCAGTTTCACATCTGCTTACATCCTGTTCTTTGGACCAATTGCAACAATCAACACTTTCTGAGATATTCCCCCTGGTATCCTTCCCCAAGTCCTCTAGAACAATGTATCCCATGCTCCCATCTCTCCAGTCAGTGAGAATAGATTGGCCAGAACGTGCTGGACTCCTTGCTCAGTGGTGAGCGTGACTCTAAAGTTGGACCGATGAAACTTATTTTCAGAGGTTGGTATGGATATCCTGACAGAGAGGTGATTACATTACTATTTTGCCCTCTAGGATGACTGGCTCTAAAGATGATGCAATTTAAATTTGTTTAGGACGTCCTGGTGGTGAGAGCTTGTCTGTGAATGAAGCCAAGAAATGGGAAGAGAAAATCACACTGTTGTTGTTTTAGCCTCTGGAACTGGAAGTACTTGTAAAGAAACTCACCCTTAGGCTGTCCTTATTACTGAGAAGTGACGTGCAAGTACCTCGTATAACTCTACCCATCATCTTTCTAACTCCCACCAAAGACGGGGCTGGGGGCATGTACACGAGATGTGGAATCCTGGGACTTGGTGACTCTTCAGCTTTACAATTCCACTGGGTAGAAACCACTTTAGAAGTAGAAGCTAGAATCCCACGGCACCAGTGGAACACATGCAAGATCCACGTGGGAAGTGGCAATGGCAACAGAGGCACAGCATCAAGACCATGAGGTCGAATGACAGACTTCCTAACCTAAAGAATGAGTAGGTTAAGTGCCTTTGGACAGGAGAAGGGCATACAGTGTGAGATAACCTTTGGGCACTTATCAGCACTACAGTAGCTTTCGAATTCTTGCCCAAGCAGAGCAGGGGCCAAGGGGTTGTGTGGCTGACAGATTGAGGACCAGAGAGAGACATGGTTATTGTATAGCTGAGATGAAGATTTGTTTTGGACAAGTGGACTGCATCCTTACGTTTTCTGATCTTGACTTGTGAGTTGTTTTTCTTTCCTAATAATAATAATCATAAAAACTCCAACAAAAATAATCAACTCTGTATATTCTTTCCATCTTCGTTTAATGCTTCTTGAGCTGTTCAACGTTTGCCCATAGAATCCTTCCATTTTGAAGCTCAGGTCATTTTCGTCAGTTCTTTTAGCTTGTAAAAAGTCCAGTATAGTCTTCTCTCTCTTTTTATTAATTTCAAGATTTTTTGCACACTTCATAATAGTACTTTCCCTCATCTTATCAATAGGAAACTTGATAGGGAAGTGGGTAATGTGTTGGCCTGCTAACCACACTATCAGTGTGAAACTACCAGCCTCTCCTTGGGAGAAAGATGGGGCTTTCGACTCAAAAGAAAGAGTCTCAGGAACCCACTGGAGCAGTTTTTTCTTGTCTTCTAGGCTTGCTAGGAGTCAGAATTGACTTCATGGCAGTGAGTTTTTGCCTCATCAAGCTAACATTTGAAAATTTCTGCCCAGTTCTTTTACTTCTTCATGTTTTTCTATTTGCCTTCAGCTTTCTATATTCTAGGACAGTTTGGCCATTTCTCTCCCTTCTTTTTAATGGCCTTTTGCTTTCTTCATGTATGATGTCCTTGATGTCACTAATGTTCAGTGTGTCAAATCCACTCTTGAAATCGTCTTTAAATTTAGGTGGGATAGTCTTAGTTATATGGCTTTGGTGAACATGTTTTAATTTTCTTCATCTTGAGCTTGAGCTTGTATATGAGCACTTGATGATTTATTCTGCACTCAGTTCCTGGCCTTGTTATGACCAATGGTATTGCAGTTCTCTGTAGTCTTTTTGTCCCCACAAATAAAGTTGAATTGATTCTTATGAATTCCAACCGGGGATGTACATATACATAGTTGCCATTTGTGGGGTTGAAAAGTATTTTCCACATATTAATCTTTTGCATCCAATGTTCCCATTTCACTCATCAATATTTATCAATGCATCTTGATTGCAGGTTTGATCAATTTTGGACTGCAGAAGTGGCTAGAAGTATTTTATCTCTTCCTCTTTGTTTGTCATGGCATATGTATACATTAAATAATATAGCGATGCATTTTTGCATGTACTATTTATAACAAATGATGTAAACCTCTTGCTTGTTTTATGATTGCAATGATCTCATTATTTATATTTGAAAAAATTATGAAAATAAAAGAGACGTCACATTGACTAGAGCTTGGAATACTACATTTTCTAAGATGAAGAAGATTTATGGACACATTATGGCGACCTGTGGCAGTCATAAATTGACACTGCCAATACATTGAAATAAGATTCAAAAAGAAGCAGGAGAAGAAGACAATGGCGTAGAATAGGGTTGGAGGTCAGGTAAGTGACCTAACAATCTACTTCTGAAGCTCGATCACTGAACTCTCTATGGATTAGGTCTGCAACGGATCATAGGCACAGTATTGGACTGGGCAGTCTTTTGTTTCATTGTGCATAGGGTCATCCTGTGTTGGCTGCTAACACTGTGTCATGTTGTTGACAGTATAACACAGCCACATGTACGTTACGATGTCAGCAAATTGTTATGCCACATTCACAAAATGACCAGTCCCTCTCTGTCCCTGTATTCCTTTTACTCAAGAGATAAGAGATAATCTCCTTTACATGGTCTATTTAGACATATACATATTCTACATAATATGTACATGTTCAATAGATCTACATATACACATGCAACTATGTATTTACACATACATTTGTGAACATCGTTCGAATTGCTTAAAATGTATCAAACTTCAGACCAGTCACTTCCATCTTGCAAAGGACAGTGTGTCTTTGCATCAGGCTCCCCTGCTTCATAGTAACTTTCATGGTTGCTAACACCAGAGCTCACAATTTGCTGATGAGAAGATGTTAACCACCAAGAGGATCAACGACTTGCCTAAGGTCATGAAACTAGCTAGTGGCTGCAGAATGATTAAAAGACAGACTTTTGAATTTTAAATGGATTGCTCCCAGCTAGACAATAACTAAAATTTAATTTCTCTCATAGGGTTTAAGAATTTTTTTTCTAAGAGATATAAGACATAGTTCAAGGAAGGAGAAGGCTCACAATTCTTGTTCTTTCCTAAGACTATACCCTTGAGGTGGGATGCTGAAAACATTTCCTGCTAATTACTCCTTTGATCATTTGGTGGGGGAATGGTATGACTATATGATGTCCTTCATGTAAGAGAGGCATTTTTGCTTTAATTAGTATGCTCTTCCAAATGAGAACCAGGGTTGCGACTCTGCGGCAGTCCAGCTTTGTGGATCAATGCCAGCCATCTGGGACAGTCATCTTGTTTCCTAAACGAAAGTGCACATAAAGTTGGATTCAACAGCATCACACACCAATGAATTGAGTCGCATGACTACAAACACATGTGAGAAAGAAGAGATATGTAATTTTCCAAAAATGATCATGTTCAGAAGAACCAAATAGCTTGAATTCATAAAAGCCCAGGTGGTGTTTGGCTCTACTGTGCACAGAGGTAAGCAGATGGATGTACACTTTGGAGTGGAAAGGGCACAGGGTGGGGAACAGTAAAAGGTTGAAAAGAGTGTAAGATCACCACCAATTCCAGCCAGCGTCACTAGAGAAAACAAACCAAGCCCGTCGGACCCAATAAGTATTACTTTGCCTAATTTAGGCTTCTAAGACACTAGTTATCTAGAGCTGGTTAATGGCCGTGAAGTAGCTGGTCTCTCTAGTTACTGCTCAATATCACAGCAGTGTTTAGGTTGACCTATAGACCCTCTAGGAAATAGGCTTGGGTCAGGTGCATCTAAGTCCTCCAGACCCAAATCATGATATTTTCAATGCCTCGTACGCCTGTAAAAGCTGAAAATTTAAAAGGTAGAATGAGGAGAAATTGGTGCATTTGAATTATGGTACTGGTGAAAAAAAATCTGAAAGTACCATGGGATGCCATAAGATTGAACAAATCTCACGCGGAAGAAGTCCCACCAGAATTCTCCTTAGAAGCATGAATGGGGAGACTTTATCTCATGTACTTTGAACACATTATCAGGAGAGATCAGTCAGCAGAAAAGGACATAATGCTGGGTCAAGGAGAGGGGCAGAAAAAAGAGGAAGACCCTCTATGAGATAAATTTGCACAGTCATTAAAACAATGGAACTCAATAAAAGAACAGTTGTGAGGATGTTTCAGGGCCAGGTCGTGTTTCTTTCTGCTGTACACTGGTCTCTATCAGTAGGAACTAACAGTGTGGACAGGAACTTGACCAGATAGCCTGTTTGGTATCACGGAGTAGTTGTAAATTAGGTGACAGGAAGGCTTGTTGTGCCAACATGGCCAAAGAAGATAGGTAGGTCTGTTGTGACAACATGGGCAATGAACATGTAAGATAGGAGAACATGTAAGAAGATGGAGATAGAAATGGCTTGGTGAGCCCCGCCTTGCTCTGTTGTTCTTGGGTCTTTGGCCCAGCTGGCTGTCCTGTTTGTCCTGTGCATCCATCTCCAAGCTACACTACCCATGGGACACCTAGTCCGTGAACTGTGTTGTTCTGAGTTGAGGTTCCTTCAAGCCTTGCTTCGCCATGCTTGAAGCTAGGGACTCTTGAGTTAGGGACTGTTGGGCTCTGTCACTTGTCTGACTTTTGGTGACCAGCTTTGCTGTTTGCTGCTTGTGACCGGATAGCCTGAATTGCTCTCCAGAGGATGACTCGGTGACCCCTAAGACTCCGAGGACTGCCAGTCTACTAGCTGTCTCATGCAAGTGAGTTGCACCGAGCCATTTATACTGTTTTATAGATTAGTTAGCTGTTTATTTCTTATGTTACATATCCTTCTATCTACCTAAATTTATAAAGAAATTACTAGTGTCCTGGTTTTGCTTCTCTAGAGAATCCTGTCTAACATACTCTTCTATCTAATGATATCTCCCTATCACCCCCACCGTCCAACCCCAGCTTCATTTTTCCCATTGTTCAAGTCTCATAACGCTTGAAAACAAACTCTTGAGCTGACCTTGACTATGTTAACATTGCTGTTGGGAGGTATGGTTGAGATGTTGTTAATGTTGTTAATTGTTTAAGTCAGTTACGAGAGATAACAGAGTCAAACACTATCCAGTTTTTCCTCATAATTATTGCTATGTTTGAGCTCATATAAGCATACACAAGTGTGTAGGTGTATCACAGCATTTACCAATGCAATAATTTTTATGTCTATACTTCAGCAACACTATTACATTAATTGTGTGTGTAGAGTTCAACACCTGAAACATTATCCGTTTTTTTTTTTCTGAGAACAGTGTTGATATCTTTTAACAGATTCAAACAGTTTAGAAGTCTCATTGTGCTTCAGGATCTTTGTCTAACTGTATATTTTGGATTCTCTTTAACAATATCTGGCATCTCATGTATTAGACATCAGTGAAAATTGATAATTTGTTCAGATTTTATATAGGCTTCTATCTGGTCTTTTGTAAGTTACTATCACCATGATTTCTTTCATGATGAAAGAAAGATGTTGGAAAGAAGTATAAACAATACAAAAAGCAAAACAAAACTCATGTCCGTCAAGTTAATTCCAACTCTTATCAACTCCACAGGACACAGTATAATAGCCCCTGTGGACTTCAGAGACTATAGAAGAGTCTTCAGAAACTTTAAGTGTATGTGTGTGTAGGTGGTGGGGGTGGGGAGTAGGAGTTACATAATTGTTTATCAATTTGAGAGGCCCAAGCATGAAGGGGTGGCGTCTAGCCTGCCAATTAGGTCATAGCCTCTCAACCAGGTTATAGCAAATGAGACCTCTTTTGGGGCATGGCCTTCTGAGGATTCTGGGAACTCTGATATTCCTCCTTGGAGGTGGGAGACTCTCTTTGCTCACTCTCTTGAATACTCTCTACTGACAAGGCTCACTTCCTGGGAGACATTGCAGCGAGTGAGACAACTACAATAGTACCCTGAACTGGAGGAATCATGTGGAGACCCCTGCCTGTGCTAAGATGCTTACAATGCCACTGGATCCACAAGACATCACACTCACTGGCCTATGATTTTCCTGAATTTGAAATCATTGAATATCTTTGTGAGTCTGAAGAGAACTTTATAGATTGGTATCGGACATATGTGCTAATATCAGACTTATGGACTTGATCTGGACTGGAATAGGAAGTTTTCTGAATGTACAACGACTCTTTATATAAAGCTCTCCCTTATACACATATGAGTGCCTATGAATTTGTTTCTCTCGTCTATCCATGCTAACATAGGGGGGCACTTATCCTTCACATGAAAGTGGCTGCTAGTTTTGAACTGCTGATTGAACAACACTGCCAGGGAGTCTCAAACCATAATAAAATAAAATTGCTGCTTTTGAGTAGGGTAGGACTCACAGTGGCCCAATAGGACAGGGTAGAACTGCCCCGGTAGGTCCTGAAATTGTAACATTTTAAGGAAGTAGATAGCCTTATCTCTCTCCAATGGAAGGGCTGGTGGTTTTGAACTTCTGACCTTGCAGTTAGCAACTCAACATATAACTCACTACCAGGGCTCCTAAATAATACAAAGAAGGAAATTAGAGAATATTAATATTATCCTGGGGATTTCACCAGAAATTTCACAATCAAAAAGACAGAAAGCAACAGAATCATCTTATTTCTTACTGTGTTCTGCATGATTCTGAGATTTCTCGATTTTATATGTGGAAGTCTGTGTCCTGTCGGCTGGTTGAAAGGGTAGCCTAGTGTCTTTATGAATCATCCCCATAAGGATAATTTCCCAAGGTTCATTGACAATTACTTTTCTCTTGGTGCATGGGAGGTTTTCATTATGTCTGCTGTGAATGTTATGCTTAGTCGTGTCTACGTCTAGAGGGTTCCTCAGAGGCAAGGATGGTGAGACCCATGTACTTCCCTGACAAGGGAAATCAGGCTGAATGAAGTAGTGGGCAATGAAAGAGAGGAAGACTCTCCAGGAGATGGATGGACACAGTGGCTGCAACAATGAGCATAGGAGCAATTGTGAGGATGTCACAGGACTAACCATTGTGTCCTGACATTGTGCATAGGGTCCCTGTGACCATTAGATGTTTTGTGCCAACAAGACACCTGTAGGAAGATATGGGTGGAGTTTAGCCTGTTAATCAGGTCAGAGCTTGATGACCTCCTTCAGAGATGTGAATGAGATAAATGGCTCCCTTGAGCCTGCCCTCCCTCTGTGTGCCCCCCCTCCCCCCTTCAGGCTGTCTGATTTAGTTTCCCTGCCTTAATACGTGTGCTGTGCTACCCGTGGGCTGAGTCAACCTGGGGACTGTGGTGGACAGCCTCGATGTGCCAAGCTCTTCCACACTTTGCTGCATGTGCTGCCTGCGGGCTGACTCTGTCTTGTCAGCTCTCCAGACGCCACACCTCCCAGCAGCCACTGCCACACTTTGAGACTCCACCATGACCTGCTTCATGCTACACTTCACCCCTTCTGCCTAGTGTCTGCCTCCTTGGCCTTGTGCTAGTGACACTGGGAATTGGAAGGATCTTCAGTATCCTAACTGTCCAATGAAAGTGGGTTGGACTGCACTGCTGGGTGGGCTAATTCACTGTTACCTTCCTTTTCACAGTATATAATTGCCCTTTTCCATATAGAGAGTCCTAAGTGTCCAGGTCTTGCTTCTCTAGAGAATTCTTCTTAACACCGTCACTATGAGAATACTGTGAATAGTTGGTACCAATAAATTCAGCCTTGGGAAATTGACCAAGATCCATGTCAGAAGGGGTAGGAAAGAGGTGTTTACTAGGCTATCTTTCTGTCCACGATGGTGCTGTCAGAAGGTATATATCTCCTGCGCTTGACCATTTCCTTTTATAAGAGGTTGCCTCATTAGAGTTTGTTCTTCAACCACAATCTAAATAGGAGAGCAAACCCCATGAAACTCTTAGAGGAAAATGTGGGTATGGATTAATCTTCATGACTTTAGAGTTGGCAATGAATTCTTAGCTGTGACACTAGAATTCTGGAAACAAAAGGGATAAAAATAGATACAGTAAATGCCCTCAAAATGAAGAATTTAGGGGTTTCAGAAGACACTATAAAATGTGAAGAAAATCTACAGAACTTGAGAAAGTATCTGTAAATTACATACCTCATAGAGGTTTGACATACACAAAACATAGAGAACTCCGATGAGGGAGATAAGTAGGCAGGCGGACACCACTGCCCTGCCAGAAGACGACAAAAATATCAGAGCGACTTGGTTGAGGGAAGGCACTGGGATGAGGGGCTTTCTGCTGCCACGACCTGCAGAGGGCTTCAGAGATCAGGCAGTAGATGTAGAAACAGAAAAGGTACATGAGAAGGAAGAACCCACGTTGCTTAGTGGCTTTGTGTTCAACCTTCCTTTGTTTTCTTCCCCTCCAGTAGCCCCTCTCCCCTTAAGCCACATCTGAGAAGGTGGGAGTTCCCTCCCTCTTCTTGGTCTCCTTCATTCCTATGGGACTCACCACAAAGTACTAGACATAGCTTCGTAATAAAAATAAAATAAAAGAAGGAAAAAGAAAGAGCCCTTTTAACTGAACAACAGAAAGATAAGGAGCCAATGTCTCAAAATGGGACAAAGGACTTTAGTGGACATGAAAAGCTGCCAGCTTCATTAATCTCATTAGGGAAAGCCAATTGAAGACCTTAATGAAATACTGCTTCACATCCACGAGGATGGCCATCATTCACCGGGAAATAAGTGTCGGCGAGAATGCGCGCACACGTGCGTTATGGAGAGGATATAAAACAGGACTGGTGCTGTGGAAAGCATTCCGTGTTTATTCCCAAAGTGAGACAGGATGATTGTGTTGTAGTTCGGTGTCCTTGAGTCAGTTCCAGCCCTTCACAACCCTCTGCACAACAGAATGAAAATCTGCCCATTCCTGCTTCATCCTTACAACTATTTCCATGCTCAGGCCGATTCTTGTAGTCACTGTGTCAGGCCATCTCCTTGAGTGCCTTCCTCTTAAAAGATTTTTTTTGCTTCCCCTTTATTTTACCAAGCATGATGTCCTTCTTCAGGAACTGGTTTTTCCTGGTAACATGCTCAAAGTACGTGAGATGAAGTTTTTCCCCTCTTCCCTCTAAGGAGCTGTACTCCTTCCAAGACAGAGTGGTTGGTCCTTTGAACAATCCATGATACGTTGAATGTTCTTGGCCAGAATTTCAACATCTCCGGGACACATTCATGATAGAAGAGTTGTGGAGCTGTGAGATGACATCAAGGATGTCATACATGAAGAGAATGAAAGCTTATTAACAAGACAGGAAAGAATGGGGAAAAATAAAGTGGATGGCAGAAGAGCCTATCTAAGGCAAACAGAAAAAATTATCAAGTCCAAGAAGGTTTCAAAGGGTAGCTTGAGAAGACAAAGTGAAGTATTATAGAATGAAATGTGTGAAGACCTGAAGGTAGAAAACCCAAAAGGAAGGCAGTGTTTAGCATAGCGGAAGCTAAAAGAGTTGAGGAGAGTATTCAAGTTGTGAGTTACATTAATAAAAGATTCTAGGGGGAAAATATTGAAAGATACAGGAAGCTTCAAAAGATGATGGAGGGAATATAAGTCACTATATCAAAACAGATAAACTATTACTGGACATTCCAACATTTCAAGAGGTAACAAGCACATGATCAAGAACTGACAATATTGAAAGAATATTATCTGAATTAAAAGCATTATTGGAAAGCAAGGCTCTAGGAATTGATGAAATGCTTTGGTAGTTGCACAATTTCATATCAGCTTGATAAGAGTATGAAAGGCTAGAGTCTAGCCTATCAACAGGTTACAGCCTGGTGATCCTCCTTTTGGATATAGTTTTCTCATGAGAATTCTGGTGATCGATCTCTCTTTCTCTCTCTCTTTCTCTCTTGATTCTGCCATCAGAAGAGGCTCTCTTTCTCTCTTGCTTGACATTCCTGTTAACAAGCCACATGGATCCACATTGATGGTAGCCTGCACTGAGTTGCTGCCACTCCCACTGGATCTATAAGACTTTTCACCCACTGGCTGTGCATATGCCATGTGAGACTGAAGAGGAATTTATGGACTAATATGTGATTCATGGGCTAATATTGGACTTATAGACTTGATCTGGACTGGGCTAGGATGTTTCTCAGTATACAATTGCGCTTCGATATTAAACTATTTCATACACACATATGAGTATCTCTGAATTTGTTTCTCTAGTCTACCCAGTCTAACACAAATACCATTTGAAATGTTTCAACAAACTGATGAATCACTAGAAGCACTCATTGGCTATGCCAAGGAATTTGGACAACAGTTACCTGGCCAACTGATGGAAAGACATCCTTATTTGTACCTGTTCCAAAGAAATGTCATCTATCAGCATGCAGAAATTATTCAACTATATGATTAGCATCATATACTAGTAAAAGTCTGCTGAAGGTCTTTAAAAATGGTTGCAGTAGTGCATTGACAGGGCGTTACCAGAAGTGCAGGCCAAATTCAGAAGTGGAGCAGGAAAAGTGGTATCATTGCTGATGTCAGATGGATCTCACATAAAAGCAGAGAATATGTTTGTAATGTATTGACTATACAAAGGCATTAGACTATATGAAAGCATTGAGAAGAATGAGAATTCCAGAATACTTCATTGTGCTCAAGAACACCTTGTACATGGACTAAGAGGTCTTTGTTGAAGATCTAAGACTCATTTGCAAAGAACCAGGGAGTACTGCATGCCTTAAAATCCAGAAAGGTATGTATCAGACTTATATCATCTCAGCATACTTATTCTATCTGTATGCTGAACAAATCATCTGAAAGCTGAACTACATGGGGAAGAAGAAGGCATCAGGATTGGAGGAAGACTTGCTGAAAGTGAGGGAGACTTGAAGCACTCCCTGATGAAGATGAAGGATTGCAGCCTTTAATATGGATTAGAACTCAGCGGAAAGAAAATCAAAATTCTCACAACTGGACCAATATGTTCAATGGAGAAGAGGATGGAGTTGAAATAGATTTCCTCTTGTTTGGATCCACAATCAATGCTCTTGAAAGTAGCAGTCAAGAGATCAAAGGAATGTATCCTGCATTGAATAAATCTTCTGAGTTGCTGACAAGCATGGATGTCACGTTTAGCACTAAGATGCCTCTGACCCAAGCCATGGTATTTTCAGTGGCCTCATGTGCATGTGAAAGTTGTGTATTGAATATGGAAAACTGAAGATGAATCCATGCATTTGAATTATGGTGTGGGTGATAAATATTGACAGTACCATGAACTGCCAAGAGAAGAAATCTATCTTGGAATAAGTTCAACCAAAGTGCTCCTTGGAAGCAAGGATGGTAAGGCTTTGTCTTACCCCCATACTTTGATCATATTATCAGGAGTCACTAATCCTCGGAAAAGGACATAATGCAATGTAAAGTAGAAAGTCAGCAAAAAAGCAGAAGACTGTCAGAGATGGATTGACACAGTGGCTGTAACAATGGCGTAAGAGACAATAAAAATTGTGAGGATGGCACAATATTGGGTGGTGTTTTGTTCTAGTTTTCATAAGGTTGCTACCATTCAGAACCAGCCCAAGGAATTCTAACAGCAACAACAAAACCCCTACAAAATTAAAGAATCATTGAAAGCTTGAACTTGATAAAATTAATACTTGGCATTATTAGAATCCTCTAGAGAAGAGAAGAGGAACAGGAAGCCTTGCCCTGGAGGCCAATACTGGACCACAGGCCTGAAGAAAGTGTTCTCACAGGTTCTCACAATGGCAATTCTAGATGGTTCAAACAGCTGGTCACTAGCTGACTAGCAGAAAGATGGGCCTTTGCCACTATCCTCAAGTGTCCTGGAAAAGAGATCTGAAAGGCCACAACCATGACTGAAAACACTTGGGGCTGCCAGAAGTCCAAAGTCAGCTGGTCAGAAACTAATTAGGTTTGGATTTGCTTGTCATTATGGTTTTAGACATCATGGTTGTAGGGTGTGGTGGGGGTGGGAAGAGAAGCACCCTAGTCAGATGGTTGCATCATGCTGATGGTATTTTATGAGGTGTGGATTCAGAATGAACTGTTCGTGATGCTCAGGTTTTCTGTAATGACTTGCAAGAGCTTCCCATGGTATCACTGCTGGGCATCAACAATGAGCATCTGATACCATTCATGAAGTAAAAACAAAATAAAGTCCCAGGGGCAAGCTCCCAATTTCGCATGTCCCAGTTCAATGGTTCCTTGGAGCAAGAATAAGCCTAATACCATGCTAACATAAGACATTGTAAACATTGAATTCGATTCCAATATTGGCAAGCTTTACATATAGAAAATTTTATTAAGGCTCTTGTAAATTCTGCCAAGTTTAAGAAGTGCACTCATAGAGGGGGCTTTGTCTTCAAATGGATGCTGACAACCCAGTAGAAACCAGTTTCCCTGATGAGCAAATCTTGCCAGAAATATAGATGTTAAATGTGCTTCTAGTGAGGTTTGAAAAGAAAATAATACCCCAAACTCATTTCCATTCCACACCCAACCCTGTGGATTAAGCCTCCTGTGAATCCCCTCTGATTGTGGAAAGGTCTTGTTATCACCCAGAGCACACAGTAGAGTGGATGACTGACTGTCATTGAAGTTAGGTCAAAATGTGACACCTTGCTATTGATTTTCCTCATGAGTCAGTGTAGAACTGCTCCAGATATTAATATTTTGTGCTTTTTTTGGATTGAGGTGTATCTCTGTTTTGTTATGTCATTGTTGTTGGGCTGTTTGTATGTTGTCTTTATTTTGTATGATTCTCTACATATGAAACCCAGAATAGGCAAGCCTATTAGAGAAAGCAACTCAACTAATAGATCCAAGGGGATGTGAGGGGGTGAGGGGTGGGGGTTGGGGGTTAACCCCAACCTGGGAAACAGGAAGTTAACAACAACAAGTACAAAGAAGAAGAAACACCCTGGAATTGATAGCAATGGTGGTTGCACAATTCTTACGTATGTTACTGAAAGGCATGATATGTGAATTGTATGTCAGGGAAATGGTTAAAAAATAAATAAACTCAGTTTTAAAGAGTAACTCAATAGTGAGTAACTCAATATGTGATTGGACAGTGGAGGAAGGGCAAAGCTTTTGATTCAGTGACAAAAAAAATCTCTGAATTATGTTGGAAGTGTTCGGTGGAAGGTAAGATGTGTTAAGTGAGGAGTTTGCATTTTTGGCTGAGGAGTTCTCTGAGCCAGATCTCTGAGGGACTCATGGATTCTCCTTGTCACTTACAGTAAAAGGTGAGGGGAAAGAAATAGACTTCAAAATGAACTCTGCAAAATGGAGCCTGCTGCAGTAAGGTCATCACTCAGATAAAACTTAGGGATTCACAAAATTCTGCAAGTAAGCAAAGGATAAAATTACATTATATAAACTATGTTCTAGAATTTTCTCCAATGACATAGCTACACAATCTTTTATTCAAGAAACTAAACCTATACTTGATGGGTTTAACCCATGGCCATAGTAGAAAACCCATCATTGTAGAATGAAGGGGACTAAGAGAGAAAAAACAAGGAAAGAGCATTGTCTGCTTCTTGGAATTTTATATGCAGGAAACAGACCAAACGATTTACACCTGTTGTCCTCCAAAAAGAAAGGAAAGAAGAAAAGACCATTGTGTTAGTCTAGGTAGACTACAGAAACAAATTCATAAACACATATGTGTATAAGAGAGAGTTTTTTTTGGGGGGGGGCATCACTGCTCTCTGGTGGTGGGAGTAGGAGGCCCAGCCCCACTGCTGGAATTGAACCTCCGTCCCAGGGGGCCGCAGTCCTGCGCACAACCACTACGCCACCAGGGCTCAGCCCAAGAGAGTTTTATAGAAAAGGTAATTGTACATTAAAAAGCATTTCAACCCAGTCCAGTCTAAGCCCACAAATCTGATATTAGCCCATATGTCCAATACCAGTCTATAAAGTCTTCTTCAGACTCACGAAACACATTCAATGAAGCCAAATGCATGAATGATCACAAGCCAGTGGGTAGGAAGTCTTTGGGTCCAGCAGTGTTGTAAGCATCTCAGCACTAGCAGGAGTTTCCACATGGCTTCTCTAGATCTAGGTTTCTGACAGCATCAGGGTAGGTTCCTGTGGCTTCTCTTCAGAGGTGTCTCACAGGAAGGCAACCTAGTCAGTTGAGTGTCTCCGAGGGATTAAGCGTTGTTGTCAATAGAAAGTTTCCAAGCGAGTGAAAAAAAGAGAAAATGTGTCTGTACGTCCAAGAAGGTATTGCCATATTTTCCAGACTTCTCAGGAGAAGGCCATACTCACATTGACCATCTCCAGAATGACAAACTAGACTCCAGCCTTATCTTCTTAAACCTCAAATTGACACCAGATTAGGTGACTGTCACAGCCATGCCTCAAGAAGTTTGAGTTCCGGCAAAATGGTTGGAAGGAGCTGCCTCACTCCGAAAGCATAATGGCATCTCTCCGAAGTCGCAGAGAGACTGTCTTCATATACTCGGTTCTGAAGTCTTGGGCTGCCTTTTGGGTCGACCAAGGGAATGGGCCCCTGCCCAGAGCACAGTGAGGAGGTTGATATGCCCAAATAGAATGGAGTCTGCTACAGCAGGATCACCACTCAGATAGATGTGGAGAATGGCTTGGTTCAAAGCTCAGGGAGCAGTGCTGCCATCCCAGTGGACATGGAAGGCAGGGCTGAAATTTATGGCTGAGGGGCCTTCACCCAGAATCCAGAGGGCATGGCCAATATCCAGAATCTGTAGGGCAGGGCCATTGACCAGAGATTGTCAGAGGACAGAAGATCATTTCCAAGTCTTGAGAGCTCATGTAAATTGTTCTGCTGGGCAGAGGATTTGATTACTTCTGGTTATCACTTTCTTCCCTTCAGTTTCTCCCATTGGTAAAAGAAGTGTCTTTCAATTTTTTTAAATTTCTCTCCCTTTGTTCCAGTATGGCTGTCTGATGGTCAGAGAACTGAGCAGACACACTGCATTTCAACTCTTTAGAACACATTAGCTTTTAGAGCAGGGATCTTCAACCTGTCATTGTAATTTAACAAATGGAACCATTTTTTAAAAATACAATGGAAAGCTCAGTCTTTAAAGAGATTTAAAAAAAAAACCCAAATTTTCTAGTTAGTTGGAGAGCGCATGCTATTAGAAATTCACTTCCATTTCCAAAACACCCACCCCAAACACTAAAGCTATTGCCATCAAATCAATTCCAACCCATAGAGATCCTACAAGATAGAGTTCCAAAGGTGTAAATCTTTACAGGAGTAGGCAAGTTCCAAACAACTGACCTCACAGCTTGCAGACCAAAGTGTAATGCCACAAGGACTCTTTTAGGAAAGCTTAGGTCATTACCAAAATTCTATCTCAGCTGGAAACAAGTACCTGTAGGTCAACTACCCGAATTTCACTACCCATCTAATTTCAGCCCTCATACAGGGTGAGATTTTTTCCCCCAAGACTTGGCAATCCGTTAGCTGTCAGCTGTACTTTTGTTATGACAAACATTCATTCTGTTTGCTGTCTTCATAGTTATTTGAGTAGCAAGTTAGGTAAGGTCTGTCTGTTAGCAAAATGGCTTCAAAGCAGGAATCTGCTACTGAATCTCATTTTTAAACTCAGTGTTGTATGAACGATTACCATTTCGAAGGGTCTTATTTCACTACATTGGCAAGAAAATTATGATTACGGTATTTCCTCAGAGCAGACATTCTAAAACCTCTTGATTGGACTGCTTGGTGTCCACCGATTTAATCCAGTCTGGTTCAACTAAAACTGTAACACTTCCCTTCAAAACCATAAGCATTGTGGAAACCAGAAGTCTCAGTCCACATCCCTTGCTCAGAACTGCTTTTTGTATGTGTGGCTTCTTGGCAGGATGTTAGGGAAAAGTTATCCCTTTCTGCTGCCATCCATTATGGCCACTTGCTAGAGAGCTATTTGTTCAAAACACCTGCTGGTTATGATGGGGCAGTTTTCCTTAGACTGGCACAAGTTAATTTAACTTTGTTCCCTTAAGAATAGTTTCAGAGATCACAAATGGACTTCACAAAGACAAAGGAGAGAGGAACAAGATGATGGGGATTTAGAAATGAGGAAGCAAAGCGGTTGGGTGGCAAGTGGCCTGTTGTTGTTAGGTGTTTTTGAGTCAGCTAGAACCCATCGTGGCTTTTTACACAACAGAATGAAACACTGCGGAGTCCTGGACCATCTTTACTTGAGCCTGTGGTTGTAGCCATGGGATCGACGCGTCTCTTTAAGAGCCTTTCTCTTTGGCCCTGCCCAGAACATGATGTCCTTCAATGTGTCTCCAGTATGTAAGACGACATCTCTCCATCCTTCCCTCTCGGAAGCACTCTGCCTTTACTTCTTCCAAGATGGTTTTGTCTTTTTTAGCAGTTCATGGGACTTCCCAGATTCTTCTCCAGCACCCCGATTCAAATGCACAGATTCTTCCTTAGTCAACGTCCCAATCTTCATGTGCACAATCTAAGTGACATCACAGAAATTTAAAATATGAATATTAGATTACTGGTGGCAAAAGCGAAGGAGAAAAAAAAAACCTTTGCCTTGTGGACCTCATGACAATTTGAAGGTTAGTAGGCCTAGGCAACTCTGGATCTGGGGATGACTGTCAATATAAGACACATGTGGAAGTTCAGATGCCCCACAAAAGCCCTGCTCATATGTGTTCCTTTGGGAGGAAGCCTAGGACTTGCTTTCAGAACAGGGACTGAAAAGGATCTCTTAACTATGGGGCATGAGGCACAGTGGAGGATGAAAACACCCAACAGAAACAGGTAGTCTAAGTGAGTCCGTTCACCTATGATGCTGAGAATCTAAAGACTCCACTCCCAGCACACATCTGGCAGACAGGCGAATGCCCTATAGAGGGCAAAACACTTCTGCTTTGGGAATCTGACACTGGGCTCCCCCAAATCACTCACTTGTGGAAAGAAGCAGCCTTACCGGGAGTTCCCTCTGAGGGGCTCTTTCTTCAAGACATGCCAACAGCTGAGGATCACCAACTATCTGCACAACATCAACCCTGAAAACTGAAGAGCAGCACACACACAGAAGAGCTACACAGGGAGTTAAAAATGAAAATCATCCATCTCCTCAGGGAGAATAGAGAAGATACTGCCTCTGTGAGACATACTAAAAGGATGTTTGTTTGTTTGTTTATTCCCCTCAAAAAGTCATGCCAAGAATTGAAAAGAACTGTAGATAAAAAATATTCCATGAGAATTGAGAAGCTCAATGGAGGGGTTATATGAAAAAGCTGACAAATTCTCTGACAAAGTAGAGTGCAATGAAGAGGAGCCGACGGGATTGTTGTCAAGTCAGTCTGTTCCTGGTCAAGGTTAGTAGATACCTACTTTTGCTAGAAATTCCATTGGGATGCTCTTGCAAGTCTTGGAGGGTACTTTGGCATCATAGACTCTCATGTGCTGCTGAATCACCAGTGCATAAAATACCACCAGTGAGATGCAACCATCTGTCTAGGTTTTCCCTCTCTCCTCCAATTGGGATGTCTAAAATGATGATGACAAGCACCCGAACCTGATCTGTCTCTGACCAGCTGACTTTGGACTGGTGGCAGCCCCAGGTGTTTCCAGTGAAGGTTGTGGCCTTTCAGAAGCAGAGCATCAGGTCTCTTTCCTAAGACACTTAAGAATAGAGTCAAAGGCCAGCCTTTCTGCTGGTGGCCTAGCACCCAGCCATTTGTACCCCCTAGGAATGCCATTGTGAGAACCTGTGGAACACCTTCTTCAGGCCTATGATTCAGGGGGTAGCCACTGGCAAGATTGCTTTGCCTTTTCTGCCCTAGGGTTTCTGATCCTGCCCAGCACTTATCCAGATCTGCTTCAAACTTTCAGAGATCCTTTTATAATGCATCTCTTGGGTATTTTTATTCCTCACCCATCGACTCTTAATGCAGTCGCATATTGTACAAGAAGCAGTGGTTGCTGCCAAGGGTCCCTGAGGGCATTTGTTTCTTTCCTTTGGATTTGGTAGCATGTTCACACGCTGCTGATTTCCTTCCTTGGAATCAGGAAACCACGTGGCCTCAGGCCATTAATTTATAATGGTCTCAGGGATCTTGCTTATCAATCGATCACAGAGTCAGGCTGCAAGGTCTATGAGCAAATGTGACCCATTTTCTAGCACGAGGGCCTCTGTCGTGTGAGAAGCAGAGTTCAGCAGATGCCCTGGAAGTCCCGTGGTCAACTCAATAATTTGACAAAACAACACTTTAATGATTTAAGTGGCAAGAGATTAGACACATATGGAGTCCATTTCCCCCCAAGTGCACATGACTTCTTACAATCCAGGGGGAAAGAGCTTAAGGCAAAACGTGTTTGGGGTTTAGAAAAAAAACAACAAACCCAAACATTTGAAAAGAACAATCGGAACATTTATCCAGCCTCAGAAACCACTGTTGGCCTTGATGTCTAATTACAGATGGTTCCAGGAAAGCAAAATGGGCCTCTTCTACTCTGGCCTTAGGTGCTAATGTTCGCTTAAAACAATCTCTTGAGAAGGCCCTTCAGCTGCCTCGCATGACTTTTCACACAGTTGAGTGCAATTCACGTTGATGTCAGGCTTGTTCCTCGCTTCCTTGGGTTCACATTCGGTTTCACCTTAGGGTTTTGGCATTTGCTTACCTTTGTGTTGCTTGGAGTTCTGGGACTTCATGGTTCCACGTTGGGCTGCTAACCATGAGGCTGGCAGTTCAAAGCTACCAGCTACTCTGTTCAGAAAGATGAGGTTTTTCTACTCCTGCAAACAGAGTTTCAGCAACCCACAAGGGTAGTTCTACCCTGTCCTCTAGGGTCTCTGTGACTTTGAACGTGAGGGTGGTTTGGTTTGGTTTGGTGTGCATATTGCTGTATGAATAGTTCCTCGGGAGAGAGAAAATTCTTTAGTGAAAAAAACAATAGTGGACTACTTTACAATAGACACGTTGATGCCAGGCAGGGCTCAGCACACTCTGAAAATAGCAAGTTATTTTGGAATGCAACATAGAATCTGTGATGGCTTTTAAGTTCACTAGGCCTCTGAGCCCACTCACTCTTATTCTTCCTGCAATCCCTCCGGCCCCCCAGTTCTTCATGCAAAGAGCAAGAGCTGCAGAAACCGTCCCCCGCACCCCACATGCAGGATGTGTGTCAATGCCTGAAGGTGCTGCAGCCTGGGATGACACAGTCCATGAGGATGGTGGATTTGTGATGTGACTGATGAAAAGATGCTCAAATCAAAGCATCAGGTCACACCCAGCACAGTGTGTGTGTGTGTGTGTGTGTGTATGTGTGTGTGTGCACAGTGTGACTCGTCACTAAACTGGGCTCTTTGTTGCAGCATGAACAGGCCTTATCTTTTGTTGGCAGTG
This sequence comes from Nesogale talazaci, assembly GCA_004026705.1. Lineage (NCBI taxonomy): Eukaryota > Metazoa > Chordata > Mammalia > Afrosoricida > Tenrecidae > Nesogale > Nesogale talazaci. Next base: position 117,471 of record PVJH01004376.1, read on the forward strand.
TCTTATCTCTTCGTTGGCAATGCCACCAAACAGAATCAGTTGATCACTAATTATGATTGCGGTAATGATGGCACAACTCTTTCATTTAAAACTGTGAATTGTAGGATCCATGAATGAGAGGTCAATAAAACTGATTTTTTAAAAATCTGCGTGGCTGTTGGTGTGTTTCCTTCAAGTTGATTCCTGTTCCCAATGACCCTACCAGACTGAGCAGAACTCCCAAGATTGTCATCTTTCTGGGAAGCAGATTGCCACAGCTCTTTCCTGCCAAGCCACTGGTGGCTGCCAACAGCTGACCTTGTGCTTAGCAGAGGCGTGCATAACCACAGTGTCACCAGGACTCCTCAAAACTGTAGATTAGTCAGTTGTTCAGCATCTTTCTTTACAATATCCACTTATCAGAAGTGGTCACCAGAAAGGTGGCTCTGATTCTTGAATAGCGACCAGGCGTCAGGTGTCTTGCTCCAAGTATTACTCATCTTCACAAAAACTCTTCAGGAAGTTTTGCTGGTTGTCCTGCTCTGAGTGGGGAGTTGAAAATCAGAGTGTGCACACCACTTGCTGACAGTTGATGTGCTTTTATCTATGGGAAACAACATTGTAAAGTTTTTATTTAATGACAGCCTTAATGGCAATTCATTGAGTCCTAATATAACAGACTATGCATCCATCTTGAATGCACCTGATGTTTGACATGCGTCAGCTCGCTGGATCCTCCTGGTGTCAGAAACAGAAATTCCCACAGGAGGAAAAGGAATCTCACCATGCACCTGAAGGAAGCAACTTGCCCAGGTCTCACTGCTGGAAGAGAACAAGCTTTCGACTGCCCACTTCGCTGATTAGCTGTCTTTCTGAAAGCGATACTGAAGAAAGGTGGGAGAGGCTGTGAATCAGGTGGCATTAAGGTTTCAGATGGACAAGACCATGAGCAGAGTCAGATGCTCCTTAGTCCCCAAAGTGACATCTTTCTGGGCCAGCTCTCTAAAGAGGTCTTATGCAACAGATGTACTCATTGCTTGACCCCTTGACTGCTGCTTCCATGAGCACTAATAGTGAAGCCAAGCGAGATGGAATCTTTGACAATGTCAACCTTTCTCTGTCTGTCACGAGGCTGCCTCACAAGCATGTAAAAGTTGGACATTGAATATGGAAGGACAGTGCCCTGTGGTCTGGGGGGAGAATACTGAAAGTCTGTGGCCTGCCAGGAGAACACAGGAGCCTGACTCAGAAGAAGTACAGTCAGAGAGCTCCATAGAGGCCAGGATGGTGAGAATTCATCTCCCAGACTCTGCACACATCAGCAGAGACCAGGCCCTGGTGAAGGACGTCGAGTTTGATAAAGTAGTGGGGCCCCATACAGCAGGAAGGCTCTCAGTCTGATGGGTGACACAGTGGCTGCCTTGGAACCCAAAGGTGAGCAGCTGAGGAGGTTGGCATCCATCAGGTGAGTTAGAACTCCTTGGAACAGGTAGGGGGATGGGTCTCTAGCAGGAATGAGAAGTTAAGGTGACAGCTGGATGTCACACATCAGGGGACATAACTGAAGGGGTCTCACTCCTAACATATGAAGCAATCCATGTCAATCCAAGAAAGGAGCCCAATAGCTCTGGAACCGGCTTGTGTGAGGTCAATGATTGGGTGGTGAGGTCAATGACCAGGTCGCAGAGGTGAGTTGGTGCTGAGACCCTCTCCTCCATGAGCACAGGGCCAGGCGATGAAAGACCAATGTTCCTGGAGCAGAATGAGACTGCCAAGACCCATGAAAGTGTGGGTTTGACCCATCACCTTCAGACTATGCAGAACATGCAGAGGGTGCATTACCAACCCAGAAAATCCTGTGGACAAGAAAGAGTCTGTCATTGGGTCATTCGGCGATGCCTCTTCCTCAGATAGAGATCTTTATCCAGAGCATGGCTTGAGTCTCTCAAATGATTTTTTTTATGCCAGTCCTAGGTAAACAGAAAACTAAGTAGAGGATCCATTTTGTCTACCTGAGGCTACCCCCTTTGTCATGCAGTCAGGAGATCAGTCATGTGTACATACAAATAATCCCAAGACATTGCATTTGATGGTGTGTTCTCAGGGTGGGTGGGTTAAGCAGAGCTGTTTCTGGAACCTGGTTGGTGCTGACTTTCCTGAGAGAAGTGCTCCCACCTCAAGTCATGGGCCACTTGACTGAAACAATGACACCTTCATTGACCACATTCCCCAGGCTGGTTGGTCTCTTAGCTGTGCACGGACTGTATCCTCTTTGCTTCCTTTGTGGAGCACCATAAGGAGACAGCCATTCCTGAATTCAAGACCCCTCAGCAGTGAGAATTCTTCCTCCTGCTCCTTCTAGCAACTCACTAACCCAAGATCCCTCTCTCCAGGGCAGCCCATGCCTTGATTGACTTAGTCCTACCATCTCAAGCAATCCATGTCCAGCAGGCCAAGGAGGACTGAAGAACATCCAAGCCCCTCTTGGTGCTGGGGTGGGCAGCTTCCCTGAGGCTCTTTGGCACAGAAAGAAGAGGAGGTTACTCGACTAAAGAGGGGTTCCCCTTGACAGGGTGCAGGAGGTTGGGTGAACTCTGAACAGGCTCTGTGGCCTTTGGATAAGGGCGAGGGGCGGGGTTGAGAAGAAATTGGCAAGTACAGAGAACCACGCGGGAATTGCAGCTTCCTGGACGGTGGTTCGGGAGTGGCAGTCTCGCCTCCCATATTCTGATCAATGCACTGCCGTGTCATGCCACCCATAGCCAGTTCCGTGTGTGGTTGTGATACAGCATGAGGTTCAGGGGAACTTCCAGACTAAGACAGGCTAGGATAGAGGCCTTGCTAGCCTATCTCAACCACAACAACAAAAACTCAGCCAAGTAAAAGCCACAGGAAAAGAGGCCAATCCAGAACTGATTCTGGGATGGGTGCAGGGCCTGGCAGATTTTCCTTTCGTTTGGGAGTCTCCCCAGAGCAGGTAGCCCCAGACAGCTGAGTCACTCAGTGGCCTAAAGGGCTGATGAGCTCTCACCTGTAATGTTCCAAAAGTATGGCCCAGGAACTCAGCTGTCTAAGGAGCAAGGTCACGTTCCACTCAGGTTGAAAAGACCTCCTTCAGGGAGTCATCAGGTGAGATGCTCCAGAAAAGGTCCATCTACGGGTTCTTGAAGAGCTGTTTTTGCAACTGCTGTGCATCCTGAACGGGCAAATGCGGAGGCTTTCTATTCTCACAAGGAGTTGCAGACTTGGAAGTCTAGAGGAGCAGTTCCACCCATCTGATAATGAAGAGTCAGAAGTGTCTTGGTGGCAAGGAGTTTGGGGTGCCTCTTGACAGCAGTCACTAGAGGGTGCACACAGGCACCTTTCCCAGCCACCCCCAAGAAGGGGGGCCCAAGCAAGATGATGTTCCAAGGTCACACAGTCCTTGGGATTAATTTCCGGACCATTGGATACTAGTGACGCTCTGGGTTAAGTTCTGAACTGCTAACTACAAGAGACCCTTCAAACGTACCAGTTGTTCCACCAGACTGGGGCTCAGGCCAAGATTTACACTCTTGTCCAGTCTACAAAGGTCGCTAAGGTTCAAGAAATCAAACCACAGATCTCCTTGGCTGAACCCACTCCAAAAGATCTATTTAAATTGTTTTCCAAAGCAAAGATATCATTTTGAAGACTAGATGCCCCGTGCCAGTTTCAAACATCTTCTATGTGTGTGAAAGCTACCAATGACAGAGTAAGGCTGGAGGAAAAAAGGATACATGGGGAAATGTGATGGAAATCGCCATGGATTTCTGGAAGAACAAATAAAATGATGCTGGAAGAAGTACGGCCAGAATATTATTTGAAAAGGATGGTGATGCTACTTGGTCTTGTGTACTTTAGACGTGTAGTAAGAGGGACCAGTCCTCTGAGGGTGCCATGCTGGGTAAAGGAGAGTCAGCACATAAGAGGAAAGTCTGGATCCACTCGAGGGCTGTGGCCAGGGACTTACACGTGTCCACAATTGTGAGCACAGCAGAGGATGGGGCCATCCGTGTCTCCTTCAGTTACAGACGGGTCAGAACTGAGCCCACGAACTGAGTCCACAGACCAGGAGAATAGTCACAAGTGTTCACTGGACTCTGGAAATGCGGCCAGTTCCAACTGAGATGTACATCAAGAAGAAAACAGGCAAGGACTTCAAAAAGTTCATGGAAAACTTCCATCACTTTACAATTCCATGTGTCTACCATCTATCTTTTGAAAACCTACCCCGCTGGTTATGGCAGTATAGTAAGAAAATAAGATAAAATATTTCATTAATGCTCTACTAATTGATATTTCATTTTTTTTCAATTGTACATCATGTTCCTTGGATCTTGAAGCAGAAGTAGGGGCTAAAAACACTGTCAGACTTCTCCAAAACAAAAATCGGAAGCAGATATGTATGTGCTAAGATACAAATACACACTCTGGATTTCAAACCTACATAGGTAAGAAAAAATATAGAATAAACCATCAATATTTTCATTTTGATTGCATCTTAAATTATATGATACCAAGTAGTTCCAGCCTGATCATGTATCTGAGTTACATGGACTACATTTAAGACAATTATAGAAGTCAATTTTTTTTTAAAAATTGCTTTTAATATTCCCAGATACTCATTCACAGACATTGTTATGATGTATAAATAAACTCACTCACAGATAATGTTATGACTTATTGATACCCTGGTACAAAAGAAAATGATGGCGGCTAAAAAGAGGCATGTGATTTATGTCAGGATGGACTTACCATGAAGTTGTTGGACTGGGACCCCATCTTAAGCTGGGAACAACCTGTCTGCAAAGCAAACCCATTGCCCTGGCATCAATTTTGACCCATGTCCTTCCCCCCAAACCCCCCTCATGCAGCAGGGTGGAACTGTTCCACAGAGTTCTCTTTGTCTGTAACTCTCACAGCCACTGTCTCCAGGTCCCTTTCTACAGGATGCTGAGAAAGACTGAACTACAATGCTTGGGTTCATTGTCAAGCGTAACCATTCACGCCACTCAGGCACATTCTAGTGAAGAGGGGAACTGGATGGGGTGGGGGGGGGTCGGACTGGCTTACATCATTGTAGGGATGGATAGACCTAAATATATATCTTGATAACTCTGAAAATGACTACAGGTTTGTGTCCCCAAATCCAATAGCAGGTGACAAAAAGAGTGAAGAGTAAGGGGAGTGTTTATAGTCTAGAGGCAAAATATACCTTATGGAAAAACGACCATTTTTAATTTTTGAGACCTTTACGTCACGGAGAGTCATCTGCTTTATGTCAGTCCAACTGACTTCAACACCTGTGATTATTTTATCTTTTTGTTCTCTTTCTTACAAATCCATTCATGAAAGGATGTTCCAAGGTATGTGAGAATTATTATCCCTCAGCAAATGACAATGACCCCCCTATTTGTTTTCACCAGTTTTGCTTTCAAACTTAAGTTTAACATTCTATACTTAAAGAATTTTCAAAACTTACCAAATTGTCAGCATGCGTGCACAGCTAGAAAATCTCCTGAATTTGTGTTAAGCTAAAAAATGTATGACCAATTGAAGTGACATCCCCTTACAGAAGGATCATGGGAGGAGACAAGCCAGTCAGAGTGCAGTGTAACAACGATGAAACATGCAACTTTCCTCTAGTTCTTAAATGCTTCCTCTCCCTACTATCATGATCCCAATTCCACCTTACAAATCTGGTTAGACCAGAGGATGTACACTATTACAGATAGGAACTGGAAACATAGGGAATCAAGGACAGATGATCCCTTCAGGACCAGTGGTGAGAGTGGTGATACAGGGAGGGTGGATGGAAGGTAAAGTAGAAAGGGGGAACTGATTATAAGGATCTACATATTACGTTCTCCATGGGGTATGGACAGCAGGGAAGTGGGTGAAGGATGACATCAGACAGTGTATGATATGACCAAACAATAATAATTTATAAATTATCAAGGGTTAATGAGGGTGTGGGAGAGTTGGGAGGGAGTTTGAGGATCTAATATCAAGGACTTAAGTATAAAGAAAATATTTTGAGAATGATGATAGCAATAAATATACAAATGTACTTTGCATACAATGGATGGAGGTATGGATTGTGATAAGGGTTGTATGAACCACCCTAAAATGAGTTTTTTTAAAGAAAATGTGAATAGAAATTAACAAGCAAAAAAAAATGTATTACCATTAAAGTATTCCTATCTTTCACTACTCATTATTGACAAACTCTTTTGTTGTTAGAGATTTGGCCGGGCAATGCTAGCTTCACAGCAGACTGAAATTACTTGGCTCACCTTTCTAACAAGATGGGAAAAGGAAGATCCACGCTGAGATTACTATAGAGTTTTCTCCCAGCTCTATGAGAGAATCACAGGTCACTTCTTATTTAGTCTAATTTTAAAAAGCAAAATGCGTACATAAAGTTACAATTCTAAAGACCAAGAAAAAGTACTATTAATCTGGTCCCAACAATAAATTTAAAAGTCTCTGACAAAGACATACTCCAATGAGCTCCAATAAATTTTTTAGATGAGGTACAGTTATACACACAGTGGGGTTCCTTTCAAATCTTCAAAATGAGCTCCTGTTAACCTTCCAATGATGCTTGTAGGTACTGAACATTCCTGCTATGCATTGACTGATTTATCTAACTATAGTAACTGCTTCTTCCCGTTTATGGTTAAGGACTTAGTGGGTCTCCTTCTTCAACTTCTACTCTTTCTTGACTAGTCTCATTAATTTTCTTCATTGTGATTTCCCACCATTAACTCTTTTAGCCCAAGTTGATATTGATTTGAAGTTGTCTCCGTCTCTACCACCACATGATGTGGAAGACCGTGAAGTAAGACCCCCACAATGAATGACTCAAAAACAGTACATCTGGTGTCAAAAGTAGAAAATCTACTTCCAAAATATGGAAACACTCTGTAGGTAGAGAACAAAGATCCCTCCAATCTCCCCCAAAGTCCTCAGATAGGTCTTCAAATACTGTACATAAAAAGGAGGCCCTTGTATCAGAAAACTCCCTGAAGACATCATTCAGATTACAGAATGTAAAGCCCAAAGTAAAAGGACTATCACAATGACTTCCACCTCCACCGGTTCATCTTCTCTGCTATCAGTGTCATAGATGCCTCATGGTTCAAGCATCTGATAATGCCTCAGAGTCTCAGGCCACTTGTTCAGATTTCCTCTCTGCTTCTTTCTTGGTCTTGGGATTTTCAACAGGATGCCAATTCTGGTGCCAATTTAGGATATGCTTGCAAAATATCCTCTGGTGAGGCATGTTTCTACACACCTATAACTCCATGGTGATCCGCTTCGTGTTAACAGATTGTTGAAGCAAATCCCAAGGAAGCTGGCAGCTGCTATCAGTGAGGACGAGAAGGTAGGCAGTGGGGACCCATGGTCTCCTCTCAGAGGAAGTTAAGCCAACTGACAGAGGCCATTCTGGGGAGCAGGAGCTCTCTCAGAGTGTGATAGTGAGGATGTTTATGATGGTGGACATGATGATGATAGCTAGGATAATACTGATGCTTCCTCCCAGGCAAGTGGCCCACTCTCTGTTGGTTTCTGTCTTTATTTTTCTAGGTATTCTGGATATTCCAGTGAACAAAATAGCTTCTGAGTTCTCTTCCCTGCAGCTCACTTTCCTTCGCAGCTCACTTTCCTTCTAACCAAGTCAGCATGGCTAATAAACCCGTCCAATGTTGCACTGTATGTCAGGTTAAATGCAACACCCCGCATAGGAAATGAACCCCAAAGATGACTCTAGGGTTTCTTTGTGGTCGAGTGGACTAATGTCTAGCCTGGATGGAAAAAAACGAGGGAAAGATTGAAGTAGTCAAGGTTTTTTTTCCCCTGACTTGGATTCAAAGCTCATGGGAGCAGCAGTCAAGAAACCCAAAGGTGAATCCTATTGGGTAAATCTGTGCACAAAACCTCTTGAAGGTGCAGAGAAGCAAAGATGCTGTTTTGAGGATTGAGGTGCTCCTGAATCCAATCATGATGTTTTCAATGGCCTTCTATGCATGTGAAAGTTGGACACTGAATAAGGAAGGCCACAGACGAATCAAAGTATGTGTATCATGGTGCCAGAAAGGAATACTGAAAGTACCATGGGCTACCCAAAGGACAAACACATCTATCTTAGAAGAAGCAAAGGCAAAATTCTCCTTAGAGACGAGGATAGAGAGACTTTGAATGTGTTATGAGGAGATATCAGTCCCTGGAGAAGGATGTCACTCTTGGCCAAGTAAGAGGGGCAGACGTTGGCAAGATGAATTGACACAGTGGCTGCAACAGTAGGCTCAGGTCTGGGAACAATTGGGAGGACAGTATCTGATTACAGCCCCCCCCCCAATCTTTCTATTGTTGACGTCTAATCAGACAAGGGGCAACTCCCCCAAAGGGAGTATTTTCCCCCAAATCTATGTATTTGATTTTTTTTTTTTTACAAAGCTACATTATCACCTTAAAAGTATTCTCCATCACACTTGAATGCATTTTGTCAAATCTGCAATCCCATTCTCGGAAACCTTTTTCAAACTCATCTACTTGGATGGCCGAAAACACCTTCCTCTTTTTTTCCCTCATCTTTTCTGTCTCATCAGATCACTGTCTCCTCATGTCTCTCTTCATTTGCAGAAACATGAAGAAGTTGCATGGAGTGAGGTCAGGTGAGTAAGGTGTGAAGGGAGAGAGAGGCATGCTGTTTATTTTGCCCAAAACTGGTACACTGAAATGGCTGTGTAAGCAGATGCATTGCCATCGTGGCAAAGCCAGTTACCCCATCTTGTCACACATCAGGCCTTTTCTGTCACCCATCGCCATACAATCTTTTCAGAATCTCTAAATAGAAAGCTTGTTATCAGTCCAATCTGGTGAAACAACCTCCAAATGCTCTATGTGTTGACATTTCCGTTCATTTGGGAAGTTGACAGATATCCAGAACAAAATTTGTCATCGATCGATATTTCACCCTTTTTGAAATGAGAAAATCACTCATATACCTGAGTTTTCCCCCTAGCACTGTCCTCGTAAGCTGTGTTCAACACACAACAGTTTCTGTGGCATTTTTCCTGAGCAGGAAGCAAAATTTCACAGCCATCTGCTGT